>JAQIXN010000693.1:0-30623 GCA_034698145.1 Proisotoma minuta
CGGTCAAAATCGGTCAACAATGAGCGATTCTATACCTCAAAATCCCCGCAGACTCTTCTTGCGTATTGAATAACGATAATATCAAATTGGATTTAGACAGTAATCTACTTACCTTATATCACTCATGTTAGATGAAGATTTTACAGGAGACCAAGAATCGGAATCTTCTTCATCATCCTCTTCATCGCTATTATACCGCTTACCTGGAAAATATAATATAATATATTATATTATATTATAATAAAATATTGCACAAGTTGCTCATAAAATGTGAAATTATTTAAATGCATATTATACGTTTTCGCATTCTTCTTTCCCTTTCTGATCTCCTTTTATCACGACGTTTACTTGATCTTTCATAATCACCATATTGTTCGTAATCATCATATTCATAGTCTTCTTTATCTGGAAGGGGACTCGTAGATTTTTCAAGTCGTGGATGCGAAACTGGATAAAACGTTATGCAATCTCTGAGTTCTAAATCATCTCCAACTTCTTCGAAATCCTCAATCTCGTCTTCCTCTTCTTCTACACTTGCATGTGATCCTCGTTTCTTTTTATCCCAGTCAGCTACTTTATAAGCTGCTTCCGTCAACAAGGTTAACGGTCTCTCTGTTGACAAATGAAAATTTTGTTTTAGAAAATTTAGAAATTAGCAAATCAAAACGGCGGGGGAGGGATTAAAAGGGATGGGGAATAAAATTTACCTTCTGAAGTCGAAAGAACTTTGTGATAATTGTGATCCAAGAGCGCCATGGATTCTCCTTGAGACATGGCACCAGGCCGAACCCTTTTAACTTTATCTGATCTCCCTGAGCACCGCACACAAAGCTCTGTTCTTCCAAAACAAGGACATAATGTAGTGGGAGGCTTTGAGTTTTTCCCAATTATATTATGAATGCCACCGATTTGAAACACTTTTCGCTGCTTTATCGGCTTCATAATTGGATTACAACGACTTGAAGTTGGAACATCTGGGCCTTTCAATATTAAATTCATGTGCTCTAAACCACCTCCAACACGCCCAGCATCAGCACTAGAAACATTGATTATAAAAGTAAAAAAATATGAACATATTTATCGTGATAGTATTTTCATTTTTTTTTTAATCTTACTTGCAAATTGCATATTTTGGAGGTTTTGGTTGAGGTGGCGGTCTTGCTATCCCATCTTTAGGATCTATAATTTTGTATGTATCGAATTTACAGGTAAAAACTCCAACCGTATAATTTTTTCTGGAATAAATAGACAAATCACATTAAATAGAAATAATATTGACAAAACAATTCTCTAATAACCTTTCTTCTTCTCCCTCTCCATCTTTAAAAGCTTTGACATTAAGAAATTCTACAGGTCTTGTTTCAGGAAGGTTTGGATCTGGACGCTTAGCATCAGGATCGAATTTGAATGGGGGCTTATTCTCTTGTATATACCTATTGCGCATTAAGTTAAATAATTAGCAAGATAAACTTATTTATTTTTTACAAAAAAAAAAAAGAAATCATTAACACTTACTTTAAAAGCTGATTTTGTTGGCTCATCCGCAATTCGATTGTCTTCAAATAATCTTTAAGCCATACAAATTTACTCATCAATTCTATACGAGATTTAGCCCAGTTTACGGCAGGGTTATGTTCACTAATAAATACAAAATAAAAACAAAATTTTATACTTGTACTTTACTTGATGAGAATAGAACTCAAGTGACATACGTTGGCAAATAAACTAGATTATCCGATGTTTCTTCATCTTCTTCTAGAGCTCCACCAATACTAGCATCTCGTTCGACTATATCCTCATAATCTGAAGACGAGTCCGTGTCCGCATCGTCCAAATCAAAATCCAAGTTGACCACAGATAACCTGGCTTCTTTGATGTTATGCTTGATCATATGGGACACATCTTGAATCTCAGTTTTGGCATATTTGGTGCCCACTTCATAAGCAACTGGGTCCTCCTTACCCTTTAGTTCATCTTCTTCAAAGGCATGCAGGGGAGGAACGGGGGGTTTATTCTTGGAGAGGAATTCTGGGACTGGAGTGTCTTTCAGTTCAATGCCTTCGTGTTTTGCTAAAACTTTGACGATGCTTTCAAATTGCTGTTCCTCAAATTGTTCCATTTCTTGAAACTGAATCATTTTAAGTTTTGCAAGCATCATTTTGCATCGCAAAGCTTGATTATCCGAAGTCCGCTGGACCTCCAACAATTTCGCCGTTAGCCCGTTGGCACTCATCTTCAATTTTTATAGATGTTTGGATTTGAGTGAAAGTTGGCCGTCGCTGTCTAAATTTGAAAAACTAATTATTCAAAATGCTGCAAACATATTTATGAATTACGCCATCAATCAAAAAAAGTATCAAAACTCAAACAACTTACGACACGACTCCTCCTCCGTCAACAATCCCTCAATTAATACTTACAAACATTGTATTTGCGACGTTACTCAAATTCCAACGAACAATTTGCTTGGAAAAAAATTAAAATTTGGAGAACTGGAAAGAAGTGAGGAAAACGAAAAACGCCACGAGCTCCCGCAACAAGCATCGAGAGAGCATTAATATCACCTTCCCTCCTTACCTGGGATCAAACATGAAATGAATGGACTACTTTGCTCAATCAACCCTTTCATTAATTTCCATTTCAAAAGAATGAACAATCAATGAATCAATTAATGGAATGCTAAATTAATTAAGCAAAACAATCGGGAAAAATTCAAGTTTGTCTGCAAATACAAAATAAACAAACATTTGTTGGTCTAGACATGAGGGTCACCCACAGGGGGTGGGAGGAGTCTGTGGGGGTTTGTGTCCCTCCTGTGCTGGTGGGGGGAAGGGGGCAGTGGGGTCTTGTTGGTTTTTCCGTGAGGCCGCCGAGGGTGATTCAAATGAAGAGAAAGTGGGGAGCAGAGTGTCCCACCAAAGCAAAGCAAAGCAAAGGAGCACATTTCTTCTACTTCACTCGTCTCTGTGATGTGCAACTAATTATTGTGCAACTACCACAACGCAGTTATTTAATTAGAAAGTGGAGAGAAACTATCAAGTCCCGTCCCCTTGGTAGTTAGCACTTAATTTTGGAAGTCTGACAGCATAATTCCGAGTAATTGAGGAGGATAACTAATGCGCAGTACAAGACTAACAAATATTTTAGTAGTGAGTAATAATTATTAAGAAGAGAGAGTAAGAAAGGTGGAAGAGGATATTTCGACATGGCCACCGGCGTATTTGACATTGAGTTGGGCGACAATCACAAAGGCCCAGAAAATTCGGAGGACGCCATTGAAATTGAGTTGGACGATGTAAGGGATAATGGCTAAAAATAAATAGACTGCTACGCACCCAGTTACCATATTTAAACCATAATTATATGTTTGTTTTAGGCAAGCGAAATGTTTGACGGCAGAGACAGCCAGGAAATTATGAAGTATGTCATTCAGAGCATTATGTTTTTTGGATTAGTTTTAATTTTTTGTTAATAGCGATGCAACGGAGGAGATTTCGTTGGACGCCTCCGCCCGACTGATAACTCAGGACATGAAGGCTGGCCCTAGTGACTTTGAATTACGACGTGTCTTAGGAAAAGGTGGATATGGAAAAGTTTTCCAAGTACGAAAGACAAGTGGGAAAGACTGCAATAAGATTTTTGCAATGAAAGTACTGAAGAAAGCTACAATCGTCCGTAATCAAAAAGACACTGCTCATACAAAAGCAGAAAGAAGCATTTTGGAAGCTGTAAAGGTAAATTCGACAGCTCCATTGTTATTAGAATTACGATTTATCTTATTCATTTTTGATGTCATGAATTGCAGCATCCTTTCATTGTTGACCTTAAATATGCATTTCAAACTGGGGGGAAACTTTACCTCATAATGGAGTACTTGAGTGGAGGGGAATTGTTTATGCATTTGGAACGAGAGGGAATATTCCTCGAGGATACTGCTTGGTATATATATAATCATTAATTTCCACCATTTGTCGCTGTTTTTTTTATTACTAATGTAATGCTTTTTTATAGCTTTTATCTGGCAGAGATTGTGATGGCATTGGAGCATTTGCATAAGCAGGGAATCATTTACAGGTTGGTATTTAACGATGTTATTGTTATTATTGTTATTAGTCCTTGTTAATATGATGTTTTTGTAGGGATTTAAAGCCTGAAAACATTTTACTTGACCAACAAGGACATGTGAAACTGACAGATTTTGGCCTTTGCAAAGAACAAATGCACGAGGGAGGTATAACTCACACATTTTGTGGAACAATTGAGTATATGGCCCCTGAAATACTTATGAGAGTTGGACATGGAAAAGCTGTAGACTGGTGGTCACTCGGAGGTATGACAAATTGTTGATTTAATGAATAGCATTTTAAATTTATTGGTGATTTGTTGTATTATAGCATTGATGTATGATATGCTGACTGGAGCTGTAAGTTAACGGGAGAGAATATATTAAAACATTTTAAAAATAATTAAATATTTTGAATAGCCACCTTTCACTGCTGAAAATCGCAAGAAGACGATTGAGAAAATTTTGAAGGGAAAGCTGATTTTGCCTGCCTATTTGACTCCGGATGCAAGAGATCTTGTCCGAAAATTGTTGAAGGTGCATTTCACCAACAATTAATATTTCTGTCCATAAACATAAAACTTAAACTATTTTGCAATATAGCGTCAAGCAAATCAACGGCTTGGATATGGTGTCATGGACGGGGCTCCGATTAGAGCTCATCAATTTTTCAAAAACTGCACTTGGGATGATGTTATTAGGGTATGCCATTGGGATTTTAAAAGTATGTTTATCCTAATTAATTGATGTTTGTTATTTTCAGCGTCGTATGGAGCCGCCATTTAAACCTGCCTTAGTAAGTTGAAGTTATAATAGTTTTTTAATGATGATAAAGGAAATTGATTTGTATCTTAATGACTATTATAGTTAAGCGATGACGACGTCTCATTGTTTGACACTAAATTTACAAGACAACCACCAGTGGATTCTCCTGATGACTCAACTTTGAGTGAAAGTGCCAACATGATTTTCCAGGTATATTTATTTACTATTGTTATAAAATCATAAGCTATAATAACAATTTCAAAAAATTATAATTTAGGGATTTACATATGTGGCACCATCCGTTTTGGAAGATTTTTTCAAGCCACATGTAGTAAGAGCAAGATCTCCTCGCAAACATTCTGGAAACGCTTTCCGATCGTCCATGAATAGTCGCCAACATCCGAGCTTTGCTTCGCCCATGTCCCCGTTGTCTGGTGCATTCGACTTTCCATCAGCCAACGGACGCGACGATCCAATGGCGATGGATACTTCGTCCACAACTCCTCAGTGTTTTTGATGATATGGATCATAATTGAGCAATTTAGGACGCAAACTTATTCGGATGAGATATATATTGTTCGTTGTTGTTACTCTTATTACTATTATCTATTGTGTTGTTTATTTAGTTTCGTTAACGTTGTTTTTGGAGTTAATTTACCTGACTTTTTCCATATTGACAATTTAGTTTCATAAAAAAAGTTTTCTGTTTCTTCATCTTTTACTTCCACTGTGTATAGATTAAATGCGGCTGAGCTAATTTTTTTTTGTTTGTAAATTTCAAAAATAGTGTATGGTTATATAATGTTGATTCTGTTTTTAAAAATTAGAAAGAAAAAAGATTGCTTTCATGGGAGCGAAAGTAAATTTAACTGTAAAAGAAATGCCGTGATGCCTAATGAAAAATAATATAGTAGTTTCCTGAGAAAATAAGACATTAATTAATGGTTAAGAATTAAAATAGATAGTTGGTAAACAAATGACATTATCGCTTGAAATAGGGCAGGTGCAAAAATTGTCAAAATTAGTACTGACAACAGCACAATCAGAAAAATACGTGACGAAATAATCTTATAAATGACTGAAGCGTTTAAACTTGTAATGATACTTAATGAGTATTGTTCTTGCTCACCGTTGTCTTTTGATAATATCCTAATTGACTTTGGACTCTGACTCTGAACATGTTTTCTTACTCTTTTTCAACTCATTCCAACTTGACCTTGCTGCTGAAAGTTGAATACTTTACAATCAAAAGGCTATATAATTAGATATCTATACGATGACATGTACTTTTTACTATAAAATATTTAATGGCAATAGTAACTTGAGACAAAATGAGAGAACTTCTCTCGAGATCAAACAAAACTATGCAACTGGCACTTCCAAGTAGATGCGGAGGATATTACACAAATAGCCTCAGTAGTTGATGTAAAACCAATAATAATTTAAATGTGTTCATATTTGAATAGTCATTATCTGTATTTCGTGGCGATTGATGAAATTCATTTTTCTACAAAACAACACCTTGCAAATTAACTGGTGTTAGCTCAATCTGATATATGCAATGCTCTGTAATCTAACAAATAGATCTAGTTATTATACAAAAGTCTTAAGTCCACCTAAAGCTTCCATTATATGCAAAATTAAAACAAGCTACCATAATAACTCTGTAACAACTGGGGATAAAATCGGCTTCATCCAGCCTGATTTTACCTTCCGTTGATGTGTCACTCAGCTATTTAATAATTGCAGAATATCGACAATTTATGCCTTACGAGCGATTATTTATTGAAAAACTAAACATAGATTATTATTCGTCTAAAGATTTGTATCAAGTTGACTTTGGTTGTTCGCACAAAATGATTTTGGAAACACTCTAAATTATTATTATTAAATACCTCGGAGAAAAACATAGACCTCAGAGAAATGTGGGTAGCAATGCAACGGTACGAGAACCGAATATATTTAAGAAGAAAAAAGAAAGTGAAACTAAGGAGAAATCAACATTTAAGATAAGCCAGACCCACAACACTGTGCTTTTGCTCTGTCATCTCATAATAATGTTATCATTTGTAGATTAAAAATACAAAATCTGACATCTTTGTTTTGCGTGTGAATAAAAAATAGTGTGAAAATAACAAGATAACTTTCATGCCCGAGCTTTTATTTGTTTTTCAAACAAAAAATGCCATGAATCATCTCCATTCAGTTTGAAAACAAGAAAAAGTTGGAAAATTGTAGCTTATCAACTAATTTTGATTTCATGAATTTTTTTGGAAAGTGGTTGATGATTTGTCTTTGTTGCTTTTGGTATGCGAGGTGAAAGTTCTCTTGAGAATTTGTGAAGCCTCGAGAATTTGAACTTTGGGGAAAATAATTGTTGGAGTAAAAAGTAATTCCCCCAACCTTTGGCTTTTAAGAGTCAAGCCAACAATTAGAAAGTACAACCATTGTTGGGGAGAACAAATCATTGTATTGAGATCAGCATTACACAATCATCTGCTGCCCACGCCTTCCAACTGTAACTATTCTAATATTATTAGCTCATCTCCACATTATGGTAAGTCACGACTAATTAAATTGGTTAATTGGCAATATGTTCGTCAATCTTTCTTGACCTCTTTCGTTTGCTTTGTATTTATTCTAGAATAAAGCAATAAAAAATCAAGCTGCTGGGGAAAACATTCTCAACTGAAATGGAGCTGAGGATGAGAAATTAAGGTCAGGACAATAAATGGACGACTTTTCAGACTTTCAGATGGCAGTGGGGCCACCCCCACTGTCATCAAAAAATAGCTCAAGAGGAAATGACTTTTGGGGTCTAGGAAAAGCTCCCATCAATCCCAACAACAACAATTGCAATGGGAGTGGGAGCTCACCCCACATCTTTCATCAACAACAATACAAACCAACAATTAATCCTCCTCCATCTCCAAACAAAAGTGGGGTCGGAAGTCGTCTGGCTAATTATAATTTAGGTTCTGCTCAAATAGAAATGCCTGCAAATCAAGGTTCACATCATCCGCCGACTAATGGTGTCCAACAAAATAATCTATTGATTGGCGAAGAAGATAAATATGCTGCACTTAGAGATCTTGATAGTCTGGATTTTAATGATCTTCAACCGGAAAAGAAGCAACCAGCATCACTGTTACCAAATTGTAGCAATTCCAATACTTCAGCAATCGAGCCAGAGAAAGATGATGATGAATTTGGAGATTTTGGAGATTTTCAAAGCTTTAGCCTTCCTGTTCCAACGCCACAACCACCTTCAGTGTCTTCAATCAATAATCCAATTGAAATGCTATTACCAAAGCAAATAAATATCGAGCCTAAAACTACTATTACTACTACCAGTGATGTTCAACGTTCAGAATTTGGAGGTTTTGTTTCTGTTGATCAATTAGAAAAAGTTACACCAAAAGCATCAATAACATCGCACAATAATAGTCTAGCAATGTTTTGGGAAGAGGATTGTAAAATTTCTCCCTGTAGCCAGAAGGGACAAGATATTTTTGGGAGTGTTACAGACAAAAATGAAACTGGAATATCTTCAAAGAAGGACAAAGAGCAAGGCTTTTCGCTGTCGTTTTCCTTTTCGGACATAAATTTGCCGACAACATCAACAGGTCTTACTGTAACCACTCCTCAACAACAAAATTCAACAAGTCTACTCGAAGACATCAACTTTGATTTAACTTCAGATCTCCAAAATTCGCGAATTAGTCAGCATGAATTCAAACCTATAGATTTTTGTTGTGAAAGTAACTCTGTGCCTTCTCCGACATCTACTAGTGTTTCTAATGGCATAATATCTGAAACTACAACAACATCAACAATTTCCAATTGTGGCTTAAAAACATCGTTAATTGACTACGACTCACACAAGACTATAAATAGTATAGATAGTTCTGAGACAATGAAAAGTGCCTCGTTAATGGAGATGGAAAGCAGCATGGAAAATTTGGACATGTCAATTGAGCAGAAAAGCAAGTGTGATGTTTCTCCTGAGACTCGATCAATTGCCAGTTTGGATCTCGGAGGCTATTATCCAGCATCTGATTTAGCAGATTGTAAAGGTATCAATGATAATGTTCAAGGATTTGAAAGAAGCCTTAGCCCATCTTATCACCTGAGTAGCAGCTCGGTAATCTCGTCAAATCATCACGAAACCGATTCTTTGCAGATGGATACTGTCGAAAACGGAGAATTGCATAATAATTATGCTACTGACAAGTACCAATGTTTTCGAGAGGTGTGTGGAAAAAACTTAAGTACATGTATTTTTTTTGCCTGTTTTAATGAATATATTGTTTTCAGGAGTCAAGCACCCAAATTACAAACTGGTCAAAGTGTCTTAAAAGCATCAAAGAAATCTTAGTTACGGCAGTAAATTTATTTAGTAGTGTTTCAACAAGTCAAGTAATCCGTGAAGTGGTGCTTCAAGAAAGAGGAGAATGTTTTGTCCATTGTAAGTTGATCCCATATCAATATAATGGGTCACGAATTTTGTATCGTTCTCAAGTTGCAAAAAAATGATTCTATCTCTGTTGTTGCAGGTTTGATGGAAGTTTATAAAGTTTTTAACCGCATTCAGTTTTCTTGCCGTCGTCTAAAAGAAATTGAAGAAATTAATTTATCCTGCAACGAAATTAAAAATCTATGGGAAACTTTAACTAACTTTCTAATCGGGACATCTGTTGCTGTGAGAGTTGAAATAATTATTAATTTGTTTGTTTGTATAGCATTTATATTAATCTGGGTCTGTATCTTTGTGTTGCAGGATCTTCTAACGAGAAATGAATCTTTATCAAACTTGGGGGACTCTGGGAAAGGAAATTGTGGAATTTGTCAGAGTGTTTTGACAGACTGCGTTAGTTACGAAGGGGTGCTATTCCATCCTGGTTGTGCTAATCTATGGATTAACAACGTTGATCCTAAGTTGCCTTTAGCTTCTCGCATTCACATTGAACCTGTTTCCAATAATTGTGTATCGAATGACATTTCAATAGAGTTACTATAATCATCACATTCATGCTTCTGAATTATCGCATCACAAAGTATTGTATTGTATCAAGCCCCGTCCTATAATTGCGCAAAATTTTTAATATATTTTATTACAACGACTAGGAGTAATGTAATTCTAAAAAAAAATGATAATTGCTCGAAAAAAATAAAAATCGTTACTACACTAAAAATGCGTTTAATTTTGGCATCCAACCATTTCAATATTTATCCTTGATCTATTAAAAGGTAGAAGAGGGAAGTCAACAGAGAGAGATATTTGAAGAGACTTTTGGTCAACCATGTTTTCTCTTCATCTTGAGATGTTTCTCAAGAAGACCGTCATCTGAGACTTGTTAGAATGGTTGAGTTGAGACAGAAGTGGAGATGGAGAAAGCATTATGTTTACAAATGTATTAGGGAAATTCATGGAAGTGTATCATTGATTTGGTGATGATATCAAGTGGTGATCTCTTCTCTTTAGGTCCTGTGACCTAAAGAGAAAGCACCAAACTCACTTCTCCTGTTTTTCTCAGTCATTTTCCTTCCTTCCCCAAAACCACTCCAACTTGTCTCACGTCCACTCTCGTCACAGAAATCACAACCAACCCCCAAACTAAACAACTAAACTATTCAATAAATACTTAATCCCCTTCTCCCTCTCATCTCAACTTTCACCCAGCACCACAATTAATTAAATTAACTAAACAGTCTCTGATTCGAGACATTGAAACTGAGTTGCAGAAAAGTAGGGGTATAATATTATCTACATGGCAGTAGTGAAACAAATAAGGCTTGGTATAAATTTTAAACTTATAGTTAATTAGTTTGTTGTTTATGCAATTGTTACATTTTAATGCTGATTTTCGGCGGAGAAAGCTTGGGAAGGGAGTGAAAGGGGATAAGGGTTAAAAGCCTGTTTGTGGGGTAGGAGACATATAGATACTTGGTGGGGAAAGTCTAGACGAGATCTCCCTTGAAAAATACCAGTGGCTCCCTGTCCTCCGAGTTGACGAGAGAAAGTGATACGCAGGGAAGAGTGCTTCGATTTGGGGCAAATGAGACTCGTCTCCTTTCTCAAACATTGTTGTTCAATAATTAATAATTATGCCAGTGATTGTTAGGTCTTATTTAACCTGACGTTTGAAAAAGTTTTCAGGGCAGGTGACAATTGATATAAATACAAATAGACGAGTGACAATTTGAATAGGTATCTATCTAGATATCTACTTCTACGTAGTTGTATTATAACTAGTTCATGTTTCACTAACGAAGGAACTGTCAGTGTGGTCATAGTTTGAAGACTTGTGATTGTCGTATGAAGAAGAATTTGCTCTTGTCTTATTTTGTAATGAGAAAATCAGTTCATGGGAAGATCAAGTCGTTTATTGTTTCTCAACTTTTCTCATTAAGGTTTCTTTGCATTGAGTACGTCGATTGGGAAAGAAAGTTGTTGTTCCAATTCACGGCTCTCCTTTTTGAAGATGTAATAACAGATAAGACAAGTATTTCAACTTATTAGGCACGTATGAGACTGTGGAGGGTAATTGGGCTCTCCGAAAAAACATGCTAAGCTCTACAGGAACTAGTAATGGAAGTAGTGCGGATAGCATAGCCCATCCTGATGGCAACAATAGTTATGTGTCAACACAACTCACAAAATCTGACAATAATTTGGCTCCCGAGCCCTGTAAAAATGCAACTGCAGCATTAGACATCGCAACGGACGGAAGGGAGACATGGGGCAAAAAGGTCGCTCAGTTTTATATCCATCTCCTTTCTCTAAAACTACAGCCCTTTTGTTGTAGGTCGAATTTCTCCTGGCCGTCATCGGCTTTGCTGTGGACCTAGGAAATGTCTGGAGATTTCCGTACATTTGCTATCAGAACGGAGGAGGCAAGTTGATCCTTATCTCTATTTTCTAACACACCAAATGAGTATCATTATTATGGAGAGACCACTTGATAATCAATTCCCTTCATTGTTTCAATTTAACTCTATGCCCCGATAATCATACCTGATAACAAGGCCAATAGGCTCAACTTGTGTCTCTCACAATTTTTTTTACTTGTCATTTTATTTTTGTCAGAAAAGTTGAGACTCTTTCTTCTCAATGCAATGAGAAACTTTTTCAATTTCCAAAGATTGTTGGAATTATTTTGCTATGCCATAAAATTGTTACCTTAATAAAAAATAAAATCATTTATTTATACAATAATAAATATTAATAACAATAAATCATTTGATAGGGAAAGGGAAAACTTTTAAAAATGTATGTTGCTTAATTTTCAACAGGGGCATTTTTGATCCCATATTTAATAATGTTAATATTCGGTGGACTTCCGCTGTTTTACATGGAGTTGGCACTTGGGCAGTATTACCGAAGTGGCTGCATTTCCTTGTGGCGTCACATTTGCCCCGCTTTAAAAGGTAAGTGTTTGCTTAAAACCACTTTTGTCTAAACTACCCCTAATGTAATATAGTTTATGGCTTAAAGATGGAAATTATCAAACTCAAAATGCAAATAGCCAAATACTGTATGCATAACTAAAATAAATTAACTTGTTGTGCTTTTCCAAATCTAAATTGATGATCCATGCACCTCAAATGGATCAACTCTAAACACGGCCAGCAAGAGAGAGAGAGAGAGAGTTTATTTATGTGTGTGCTCGTCTGCTCAACTTGAGACTTTGTGTGTAGGAGAGAATGAGATTTTTGAACTGCAACTATGTAGACACAGCGTTTTAATGGTGACTATTTTGTTCTTTGAATTAAATGTTGTTTTTAAATGGATGGGTTAATAGTAGTAGAGAGGGAGGAGGATGAGACAATTATATGACGTCAAATATTATTATAGAGAGAAAGTGATAGGAGTGGACAGATTGAGAAACGTGCAACTAAGGCTATTACGAAGTCCAGAAACTGTCGATAGATAACAACGTGTGAAGAAATGGCTAAATGGCACGACTCGCACAGGTCTACTACGATTGCCAAGGGATTTGCAGACATCCAATTACCAGAATCCATTTTAACACTTCACTCTTTGGATAAATGATTCGTCATGATACACTAAATTGAGGGTGAGAGTGAATTCCTGGCTTCCATCACATAATCAGAAACCACTCAATCCTGACCCAAAATTAATGGTCGTTATTCCGCAGAAATATTTTATGCCAGTCAACCTCATTACTACTTCACTTGGTCAATCCATTTATTTATTCCCTCTCCCTTTTTATTCTTCCCAATAAAGACACACTGTCCTCTAATAATAATACTTAATGCAGGTGACAGCAAGTCGATCTAAAACAATCAAAATACTTTATCTGATTTCATTTGTTAGTAATATATATTACTTCTTTTTTGGGGAAATCGTACAAAAGTCTCGGCATTTCATTGTCTATTATCAAGCCAAAAATGTTAGGTATACATATTTTACAAGGTAGATTTACGAGATATTTATATATTTATATGTACAACAGAAAAATTGAAGGACTCGGTTAGATAGACCTTTTTTCAATTGAATTTTACATTTTAGTTGGGAAATGTTCTTGTAGTAGTTATCTGGAAAATATAGTGAATGTCCCACTGATGAACTCTACATGACAAAAAAAAAGAATGTGGGGAGTAAATTAAGAGATAACTGAGATGGAAACTACTAGAAACATCAAAGTAAATTTTCCTGCTGTTCTGTCCTTTCTTTCTTGTCCTAAACTGACGTATTTCAATTTACGGTTTAGTGAGCTTAAATTTAAGAATTTGTTATAACAAGTTAAATGTACGTGATTCTACAAGATAAGTGTCAATAAACAATGAGGACGACGATTGGACAAGGGCGAGGGAAGAGGTGCGTGTGTCAAAGCCAGTATCACAACTTCTGCATGAAAAAGTTCTCTACTAAAACTTTCACCTTAATTCCCTCACGCATCAATTTTGTCCCATGTACAACAACTTCAAAAAAAATGCAATACTGACAAACTATTTATATGTATGCCTTTCCAAACATGCACCGTTTGAATAAACGGTATATAGACTAGTGGACCACTAGTAGTGGTGTGTCATAATTTTGACAAACCTTTTCAAACATAACACAAAATCAATTGTATATATAAAAGTTTTATACAAAAAAATGTATAGTTTGGTTATATAAAAAAATATAAGAAAAGTTTATAAGTTTTAGTAATAATGGCAATAATACTTTTCTTTAAATCTATGTATAGGATTGGGATATGCAATTTGTATAATTGATTTATACGTGGGGATGCACTACAACACGATAATTGGTTGGGCAGTATATTATTTGATGGAGTCATGTCAGCCGACACTTCCATGGCTGAGTTGCGACAACGATTGGAACACGGAAAACTGCACCTTGATGGCGGATATCGCTAATCTAACGGATTCGGAGGGAGCAACAAGTCCTGCACGAGAATTTTACGAGTACATGAGACCATTTCCCATGAAAAATTTAGCATCTTTTGCTTAATTAGATTCACTTCATTCATTGACTAACTTTGTAAAAGACTTTCCCTTACACACTTTCTGAATTGGACGCAGTACGTAGTTTAGAGTGCCAATAAGATTTTAGTTTCTCTTTCTTTCTTTCTCTCTCTTTCAATTCTCAATCAAGTATGTTGTTGAGTGTAAATAAGTCTGACAGTTGCTGAAAAGCTCTAGATTTTACTTTCTATTATTAAATTTTCTAAAACATTGTTGAATTTCAGACGGAAGGTTTTGGAGATGCACTTAGCGGACGGGGTGGATGATTTGGGGTCAATTAGATGGCCCTTGGTTGGTTCCGTGTTCGTGGTTTTTGTCCTGGTGTATTTCTCCCTTTGGAAAGGGGTCCGGAGCACGGGGAAGGTAAACTGAGTCCTAATTACATTAAGCTCACTTAATCCTGCTCTAATAAGAGTAATCCCTGGACCCTTATGATTGAGTGTTAATCCTATTTATTATGTTGGCACTCTGTGAGTGTTTACTCTTCATTTTATGTATCCCTCACCGGGTTGGGTTGTGGTAGAATCTGTTGGGCCCGCAGTTGAGAGCTTATTTTAAGTGGAAGAAAGTAAATTGGTAGAATTAAAGATGGTGGACTGGTTGGTTTGATTTAATTTAATTTTGAAAAGTCCGAGGTGTAAAGTGTTGGGGGAAATTCATGTAAGTGGTGGTGGTGAAAGTGGATGAAGCCAATCAGGGGATCGCCTTCGTCTTGGCTTGACGGACGCTTTAGGGCTTCTCATGACTACGTGTGAAATTTATGGTCTCTTCCACATTAGCAAGTGGCCATAACCCGTATGTATACATACGTGAGGCTCTATTCACGCTAGAAAAGAGAAGATTTTAGAATTACAAATAAGAGCCTTTCTCTTTCTCGGCTTGGTAGTAACTGGGTGATTGGCACTACTGTTCGCTCTGAGCTTTGATTGTATCTTGTCTCTTACTCAAATTAAACCTTTGCAAGGATATTGCCACCTTTAGTACCCTTCTTTAAATTTCAAATCAACTTCCTTCCTCACCACTTTCTTTCTAGACCTAGACGAATGAGAACCTGTTGACTTCTCCCGTCCTATCATCACTCAGATACTTTCTCCACCAAGGAATCAATTTTATGAAACTTCTCAAGTGGCCTCTCCCAATCCCTACTTTTATCAAAATTTATATCACTGCAATGCTCCACTCCACTCGCTGCCCAGAATTTCTGAATTATTCATCAATACTTCGTACAGACTTTTCTCATTCCTTTTACACCTTCTATATAGTAATTATCTATCGGGTAATTTACTTTGCATTAGAAACAAAACCAACCAAACTTTATACTCTTCTTCGCGAAAATTTTATGCCCTCTTACTTGCTCATCGATAAACGAGGAGAATAATATTATGTGGCCTATGATTTCACGGTGTATAAAGAAAACTTTTTACTCGGGAATAATAATCATAAAATTGAAATGGTTTTGTTCTTGTTCCTTGTTCATTTTATTTAGGCAGTATGGATTACAGCACTTGCCCCTTACTTTGTCCTCTTCATTTTACTTGGACGCGGTGTAACACTTCCAGGAGCCTCCGACGGCATCTCCTACTATTTGACTCCACAATGGGAGAAATTGAAAACACCAAAAGTAAATGATGCATAATAAACCAATATTTGCACTCTATTCAAAGTAAATCCACATATACTCTTATGCAGGTCTGGATTGATGCGGCAACCCAAATATTTTTCTCCCTCGGTCCAGGTTTCGGCACTCTTCTTGCACTGTCAAGCTACAACAAATTTCACAACAACTGCTACAGGTATTAAGGGAGACTGTCCTTTTTGATGCGTCAACTCCCTAAAAGAAAGCAAAATGTAATATTTATGTATATAATATAGCTTAATTTGGTATATATAGAATAAATCTACTAGTCAGTCTAAAAGATCTAATATACTGTTGCTAACCGCAGGTAGATTTTATGGGTAATCTTGATTGATTAGAGGGATGAACGTAGAATTAGATTACTTGTATCCATTCTCCAAATACTGAATTAATTGCATGTGTTTGTCTGACTTTGCCTGAAACTAGACATGATATTTATTATTATTCCCAACTCTGCAACTTTAAGACAAATTAAAAATTGAAAATATGTGTTCTTGTAATTATATAATAATATTTTAATATGTATGTACATTATACATGTGTATTAATTTGTATTTAACAATTTTAGAGATGCACTCATCACAAGCAGCATAAATTGTTTAACAAGTTTCCTGGCTGGTTTCGTGATTTTCTCAGTCCTTGGATATATGGCAAAAGTTCAGAACAAGAGCATTGATAAAGTTGGTCTTGAAGGTGACAATATATATAAAATACTATTTATCTATTACGCTAAGCTAAATTGTATAATGTGTTTTCCACTTTTCCAGGGCCTGGTTTGGTGTTTATCGTGTACCCCGAAGCTATTGCTACGATGCCTGGATCAAACTTTTGGTCCATCATATTTTTCCTCATGTTGATCACTTTGGGGCTGGACAGCACGTTCGGAGGTTTGGAAGCAATTATCACAGCTCTTTGCGACGAGTATCCTTCCGTACTTGCTCGCAATCGGGAAATTTTTGTGGGGTTCCTTTGTCTCTTTGTATTCATTTGTTCTCTCCCAACATGCACCCAGGTAAATATACTATGACAAATTTAAATCCCAATGTTTTTACAATTTTTACAATTTACAACAGAACTAATTTTTGGATATGATTTAATATAGGGAGGGATGTACTTGGTGAACTTTCTAAACATCTATGGACCTGGAATTTCCATCTTGTTTGTTGTTTTTGTTGAGGCCGTTGCTGTCTGCTGGTTATATGGAGTTGACCGATTTTCTTCCGACATTGAAAAAATGTTGGGACATAGACCAAACATTTTCTGGAGAACTTGTTGGAATTACATTACTCCCGTTTTCATTCTAGTACAATTATCAATATCATTATTATTAGCATTTACTGTAATAATTTAAATGAAATATTTTACGTATTCCAGTTCATTTTTATCTTTTCTCTCGTCACCTATGAGGATTTGAGGACAGAGGATTATATATACCCTAAATGGTCAATTTTTGTGGGCTGGGGTCTTACATTGTCATCATTGATCTGCATTCCATTGTATATAATTTACATGTTTATAAGGACCCCTGGTTCTTTCCAAGAGGTGAGAACTCAAAGTATTTATAAGAGAAAATAAGAGATTTATGTCATTTTTGGTGATTTTGCAGAGAGTGGCAAAAATGATAAAACCCGTTGACCCTGCTGACATGATTGTCTACTCAACGACAACCAATTACGGAACATCTGTGTGAGCAGAAGCTAAAGCAAGACAACATTCATTTGATCTGGCATAAATTTTTAGTCAGATCAACACAAAGTGTTTGCACTTTTAATTACTTAACGGTCTGGATAGATAAATGTAACTTTGAGTTTTGTGAACAAATGTGTGAAAACAAATTTCATACAGACGCTGGCGATGTCTCTTCTGCTTTCTTGCCAAATTGTTGTGGCAATAATTGTGAAATTACAATAAAATGTATAAAGTTATGGTCTACCTACTTACATTGTCAAATGTTCTGCAACATTTATTGAAAAATTAGCTGACTCTTAACAATGACCAACAATCCTAATTCCTAAACGATGGTTATAAAAAATTACATGATACACTTTGGAACAATATCTGCATGTTGTGTATGTATGTATTTATGGTTATATAGTTGCAGTAACAAATTTCAATAAGGGTTTAATTTTAAAAAAAACATATTATGGCTTTATATCATATCTATTTCAATATATTAATCCTAAATTAGGACTCCTAATTAAATTAGTATCTCCTCAAACTTCTTATTAGGCTTAGCAACAAATAGTAGTCGCTTTCAAAATATGAAATTGATTATTTTTAATTGAATAATTTGGAGAAATTCCAATGATGGACTTAATTTCATTGTCCTCGCAAATGTCGAAATTAAGGTTATAATGCAAATAACAATGCGATTGGCTTTCCCTAAGACAACGTGAAAACAACTATTAATATAAATCAATTATTAGGAAACACCTACAAGCATAAAGCAGGCTCTTTGTAACTCATTAACAAAACTTGTTTTCGAGTAATTTCTCAATTATTTTTTTTTATCTAAAATGCACTAAATGACACTATTTAACGCGACAATTATACTGTTATTTGCATATTATACTAACTACGTGTTTGCAAAAAAAAAAATGAATTTTGAAAGGAAATATTTTCGTTACTGGAGAAAGTACAAAAAACCCAAATGTTAACCAATTAAAAATCCATTCAAAAATTTGACTTGCCTCAATGTTTTACAAAAGCCAGCAAATGTAATTGAAAAAAATCCACAAGTTTTTAATGCAAAAGCTCATTGACCGTGAACTAAATAGTAGTTTACTAAAAACAAAGGAAAAATCTAGTATTCTTCCATTTGCTTGTTCATTTTTTTTTCATTTTCAAACCAGAAACTAAACAAACATTGAGCTACTAAATATTAAATGAGGTAAAACTGTTGTGTATGTACAAATATGAAGCCTATACAATGGCATTGTCTCCAGGTTACAAAAACGATTTCATCGTCCGTAAAATTGAATGTGGTTTTTTCTAGTTTTCACGTCAAAGCCACGTTCCAACTTTCTCCTTGATATAAAATCTTGGTTTATGTAGACTCTAAACTTTAGAGTATTCGCTTCATACTGCATTTATAATTCTGTCCTGGTTTCTTAATTGCGAATGACGTCTTCTGATGGAATTTCAATTTGTTTTGTGATTTGATTATAGTTGCGTCCATCTGGAATAATATCCAGCCTGGAAGGAAAGTTATTTTAAACACGTAAGAAACAAATGTTGTTAGAGTGAAAGAGACAACAGAAATAGCTTGTACCTTCTAACTCTCGCCCACCCCAAAGAAGGATGTCCTCTGATGCAGGTCAGTCCCAATTATTTCCGGTGTTTGTCACCAGCCTAAGAAAAGGAGTTGGACACGATGTTCGCAGTGTATATAGTGGCCATTAGCTAAGTGCGCAATTAAAGTTTCATGGGCCACACAGTAAATAAGTTGTTCTAATAGAAAGGTTGACATTGGAAAGAAGCGGACAATCCAAGGATTTATATTAAATAACAAGTTTAAATGTTTTTTGGGCTCATCTGTTTCTACTACTTTTCACTAAAATATCCAATGCAACGATTCCTAATCCCAACTTTTTCTGAAGCGTTGGAAATATTTATATGAAAATTAATAATTAACCATGCAAATGCTTGTGCGTAACTATTGCAAAACAAAGGTGTCCCATTTATTAAATCATACAATTTCCTTTACATGTATACAGCATAGTTATGAATAAACAGGAGTTATTGGATATTTCTATGGGGAAAGTGAGATTTTATCTCAACTCTATCATTTCTACAATCGTACTCGACAGACAATATTGAGACATGCACACTATATTTTATCATTTTTATTAGTAATAAACCAAAATCTTAAATAATGTTAATTTTGTATATTTTTAAAAGCTACCCGTTCAAGCTGTATTTAGTGAATGTAAGTATACATAAATGAATGCGTTGTTCTTTTATTTACAATTTCATTCAGACCAGCAGTACAATGACTAATTACTACATATTTAAAAAGCCTTTAAAGCAGCTACCAATTCCTGATCAGTGTGTTTATGATTGCTAATAATATAATGTCGCCAATTTATCACATTTAATACTTTTAAGATATCAAATACTTATGTATTTATATGTATGTTGGAGTTAAAATTATTCAGACTACGACTATCATTTTTTTAAAAGTCCATTTAAACATTTGCTACCCAAAATTTTAAAGATATACATAGTTGACATATAATAATTATAATAGATAGATGACATTTTTTCCTTTAGATTCGTATAATTGGGAAATTAGGTTTATTGTTATCTAATAGTTCTTTCGTACACAAGTACACGATCAATTAGCACTTTTATTATAATGTTTGTGCAGAGTAAGTAATTGCGGTTTATATTTATGGTGAAATTTAGTTGGGTAAGTGAAAATGAGAGCCGCAATCACAATTAAGTTTAAGAGGAAAGGTGAAGGGTAATAGGATGGAGATGTAACCTTTTTAAATTGTTGGACTACTTACAGAGGGATATGTGATAAGATAAAGAAATGTTCGTACTCAACGGTTGTGGCTTTAAGCAGGACATTTTCAAGGCAAAGACTGAAGCAGTTGGCAAAAAGTGGAAAAGTTTTGAGAACAGTTCTTGGGGAACTAGAATGTGGGGTCATAATTATACTCAAAATTTCCTGTCAGGGGAACAAATAAATTCAAGCAGAGGAGACCTTTTCCAAAGTTTTGTGTGGGCGAAAAGTGACTTTAATGGAATTTAGCCTCATAGTCCCTAACAATGAATGAATGTGCAGGTTTCTTTACCTAAATAACTTGGGTGACCTAAGAAAGCAGCAGCAAGCAAGTTTACAAGCTGTGGCTTTAGAGATGCTTCTACAAGTTTAAGTTGCATGTGTTTGTCTCTAGTCAAATCAACTCACAGCAGAGTGATAATTTTGAAGTTGTGTGGATTAATGAAAATGAGTGCAGAGATTTTTGTCACATTGAGCGGAAAGCTGGGTAATGAAGTTATATGTTAATTTTCCCCAAGTTTGTTTTGAGTGAGTTTTCAAGAAACTGCTGCTCCTCTTGAGGCTCGCTGTGACTTGTTGTTTCTTCTTGAAGTTTATCCAAAAGAGAGAGTTTGTTGGAAGCTGTCCATTCGTCATCTTCCATGGAGTCCCCATACCCCTTGCCCCCTGACATCACCCCATCAGGGTACTCGCTCATCTTTTTCCCCCGCATCCCCAAAAAATTGGCACCCGGTACCTTTTTCCCCCGCATCCCAAAAAAACTTTGGCTGGGGACTTTCTTTCCTCTCATTCCATAAATGAATCCAGCGGAAGGGGCTCGCTTCCATGGGTCCATGTCATAGTACAGCTACATACACGGGAAACACAAATTAGGAAAAAATCAAATACTATTGATCATGTATAACGACATTTCTTTCTTTTTTAAAGATGAGATTCTCATGATTTAAAGAAATGACTAAACTTTTAAAACATCGCAATGATTGTTATAATAACTTATAATTCAGCATGTAAATTGCTTCGATTAAAAAATCTCAATTTAATAGAAGGGACCTTTTTTTCAATTTGCCCCATTATATACCAAGAACATACAATATGAAATGAGATTGAGACTCTCAATTTGAGAGGTGTAAATAAATTGTTACCTTGTAAGCATTTCGAGAGTTCCACATCTCTGGGGCAAGCCGTCTGGCAAGATATCGAGACTCTTTTGGATTCCAAGTTCTTTCAAGACTGGACACAACGGTTATTGTCATCGCCATCATCAGTATGGAAGCAACAACAATAACACGTTCGTAGGATACGACTGAAAAGCGTTGTCCACTCATTATGCCTGTGTGCGTCTATGCAGCAATTTGCTTAGTAAATTTTACTGCAACAATCAAGAGAAAGTTGTTTATTTTCAACTGTTATTAAAAAAATGAGCCCAACATATGCATTATGTGTATGTAGCTGTGCATCAGTTAATTTTTGTGTAGGAAGAAGCAATGCAAAGTTTAAACCCAATTACGGCAAACACTAGTATGCTAATCACATGCTCAATCGAATTAGTGGACCTTCAACAAACAATGTTCCAATCAAAGAGTCCGACTGTTTTAATTTGATATGTACATTTGTTCCTTCATTAGTTCTGCCTTGATGTTTATTAACTCAACCAAATCAACAACAACTCATTTGTGGTTCTCTCTTCTAATTAAGAGATGTCAAAAGTGTTTGGATTGAACTGTTACATGCCGATAATTCCTTCAAGCACAAAGAAAAGTGGCGAGTGGGAGGGAATACAAAAAAATTTCCAATGACGTTCAAACACAAATTTCTGTCGAAAGTCTGTGGTTATCTGCTTGGTTCAACATGTTGCAAAACACCCCATCAAACACATAAGTATCGATATTTGGGGAATGTGAATTGCCTTTGTTGTATTGACCTCAACTTCGATAAATTCCTTGTAAATTATGCTTTGATGTTCACATTAAATACAAGTCAAATTGTTTTCTCCTTCATTCAATCCAAAGCAATTGCGCAATTGATTTGCGTAATTAGCACTTTATGTATGCTAAATGTTTCCTATTAAGATGTTTTTTTCGTTTGTTCAGTTCCCGAATTTATTTATAGCTTATAGATTATATCAACGAACTTTAACAACATCCGATTCCATTTACTTTACCCTACCACAAATTATATCGCATTGTGTGCAACTGGTAAAAAATTCCCTGGACTTAAATTATAAAACAAGAACATAGATCAAGGATAAGAGTAATTAACCCTTTTCCCCTGCATATCTCAGTGCAACTTTTCAGCAATTTTTTTTTGTCAACGATATAAAAAGTGTGCATGAAATGGGTGAGTGGGGTAGGAAAACGATAAAGCAATTAAAAGATATCTCTGGAGCATAATCTACTTAAAATATAACTAGTCCAGAAATTCTTAATATGACAAAATTCCCTTGACTCTTTCTTTATTTTTCTTACATATCTTGACTATTGATCAAGAAATCAACAACCGCCTCCACCTCAAACAACTATGCATTTCCAAAACTTTCTGAAGATGAGATTTTTTAACTCTCTTTACTAGTACATGCTCTTAATTTTTGTAACTTGCAAATAAATAAAATAAAAATAGTCTTACCAATGACTTCCAGTTGATTATTTGGTGATGAAGGATAAATTGGGGGAATTTGAGAATTGAGACGAGAGAAGGGCAGTTGTTGGGAGCTGGTGAAAGTTTGGCCAGCAGTGGAGAAAGTATGCGACAGAGTTTCTATCTGAGACAGCACTAAAGCAAGTGGGTGTTGGGTGAGCAACTTAAATACAAAACCCAGGCAGAGGGTTGAATCAACAAACATCCCACCACACAAACTTTGGGGAACTATAATCCACACAATTTAGCTCATCTACAAATCTCTGACATATGGGGGTGAAAGACAAGGGAATAGCCTTTTCAACTTTCCCCAGCAGCAAACCTCTGGCATTTATTCAGTTAATTCAATTATTTAATGTTTAATTGCTATTTCTGTTGTTCTCATTCAAAGCATACAAACTTTTTGAAAATGCACAATTTTATTGGCAGTGTGATATATTCTGATTAACCCACGCATTCATTTCTGAGAGAGAAAGACATTACGTATGAACATTCATATAAGATACATATAAGAAGGGATGATGCCTCAATTTGGTCCTCAAACAACAACGAAGCGTAGTTTTGAAATAATTTAGACAAAGGAATAACTGCGTACCTAATAATATGCACATGCATGTATATATAACTCATGTTGAAAGCTGTTTAGTTTCGTTTAGCTACAAAATTATAATGTATGCCATTATTTCTTTTATTCATTCTCGAAACACATTAAAGTGTCATATGATCGGTGTATTAATATCCGGATTTATCAAAGGATTACACAAACAAAGTTTCCAACAGGCCGTTGTTAAAGGTATTTGTTGGAGTACGATAATAATGTAATAATTTGATGGGTGAGCTAAAGGTGATGGTGGCACAAAGAAAGAGAATTTCCCACACGCCCTTTCCCTTTTTACAACACGTTCCTTTCTCTTCTTTTCTTTTGCTTAAATTTTAAGTGCTACCTCCCCACCTTCTCAAATTAAAACGTAAAAGATTTGGCTGCTTTTAATTTCTACATCCATGACCTAAAACTTACGTCACTCTTTGCACTCATGCTTTCACTCCCAATCATCATAATATGCAATACAGCTCCATATGCACACATATTTAGCTTAGCTTTGTACAAGATTAATCATGCCAATTAAAACTATTTACATCAGTCCTTATATAATTATTATGTATAAGCGAACAATATAACACTGGGCCTAAAATATTTCACAATAGAAACTTGTTCTGTAGGAATCTAAAGTGTAATCAATAATTGTTTATGCTTTTCGTAATGACCAACACGAAGAAAGTGTACAGAGATTCTGTCAACGAGTTGCATTGACACATAACACTTTTCCATCAATCCTATTCACACCAACATATTCATATGCGGCGTTCGACCAATACCCCAAATTATAGCCTTTGCACGGTATCACACGTTAACTGGTCTTATATGTTCTTTATTTATTTATAGAAGTTCACCTTCATTTAACTATTTGCATGTCTCCATAATATAACATGAATGGAAAGCCTTTACTCTATAATTATATTCTGTTTACATTTAAACTAAAGGATTCATACCACATTTTTTTAAATGTGGAGTGGATGCTGATGCAACAATGTAATAAAAAATAGAGCCTACTCTAATAACGGATGACGCAGATTGCACAAATTAGCTACAAGCTTGAAAAGGAAACAAATGCTAGGGATAATATTTTAAGACGCTGCTGATCAGATAATGAAAAAATTCATCTAGGTATACACAATTGTGTTCAAAATTAACCTTTGCGGACAAAGCCCGTCGTGTTGAACTTCTTGTTGGTTTTTTAGTATGACGGTGAGAAACTAGATATTTGTGGTGGGAGAAGGCTTAAGGCTTAGCATTATTACACCCAAAGGCTCTATGACGCCAGATTCTGTTTCTTACAGATTCCACAACAATTGTTTGTGACTCGCTAATTTAGCACTTTGATAAAAGGGCTAAATACAAAAAGTGGTCCCTTGAGAGTTGCTAATTACATCTAGAAATCTTGGGCAAATAATGTTAGCTGTTTGCACTTTCTGTATTAATTATATATGGACTAAGATATCCCATAATATTTAATTGTTTTTTTCTCACTCAACACCATTATTTTCCTTACTGCTAAAACTAATCTTGATAAAATCTGAGGAATTTACTTCCAATTACTGAAGATTGAGGAAGGGAAGGATTAAAATCTTTTATTTTAAATAATATAAATCTAGATACTACATTACTGTCCTAATTTAGCTTGGCAAACATGTACATTTTCACCGTTGTTTATGTAAAGGAAAGTCTCAATGCGCCCCCGTCTCGTTTTCCCCAGTTAATAAATGCAATTGCTTCTAGCAGTAACCTTGCCTAGCCTTGTAACTCGCAGACTTCTCTCTCAGTCTCGCGAATAACATCAAATTATTTGATAATGATGTAATTTAAGTGACATTTTTTATATGAGTGGTTTGTATAATAGTTTGAATTGCGTCTTCTCCTTGCATGCTGACTTTCTCGAATTTTATTTTGTTGTGTGTGACAAGTACATAAAGGAGAGAGTAAACGATGAGGTAAGCAATAAGGATTGATAATATGGAGATTGGGAAAGTTGGAATAGAATTTGAAGATGTTGTGAAAGAGCTTCTTCTGTAATTCTGTATCTGATGTCCACCCAGCATGAGATGCCGAATGTCAACAGATTTCTGGATTGGAAGGCCAAACATTTTTCAAGCACACTATAGTTCATACATAAAATGGCAAAGGTAACATCACTTCATTGTTTCCAGTAAAAATATTTTTACATTTCTATATTTTACTGCAGACATATCGATTTTCTTTACTCATGAATGTTAACTGCTTCGAAAGTATTAAAAATGAGACAAAAAGATCGATTTGCATGCTACTGTCATTAAAAGGGAAATTTGTTTACAATTATAGTGGACAACACAAAGACTATTCATTTGCCCCAATAAAGTTTATTCCAATCGCCCTACAAATTTTTGATAATACAGTCTTTGTCGATCAAACTTGTCGTTCACCATAATAATTATTGAGAAACCTTAAAGATTGTAGGGAAAATTCAAGACAAAATTCAAGAATATCAACTGACAATCAAAAGAGACAGAATTCTTTAAAACTGTCACAAATTATTATTTCTTCTGAAGGTTGTTTCGAAAAACACTTTTGTTTTCTTATAGTCTCATTTAAGTGAGACGAACTTATTAAATTTACCCTCACAAAAGGATTATAGGAATAAGTTTACAATTTTGATATAAAGCTGTCACACAATTTATCATAAATTTATATGGATAACTAAAATCTGAGATCCAATTGCGTCTTTGCATTCTGAAATTTCCAGAATTATAAATTAAGCTGTCTCCACATTATAATGAAATCAACCACAGCAAATAAACATTTCTACGATATGAACAAAGGGCTTCTGTCATACTCGGCATACCACAGATTAGTAATGCTAACTAATCGCAAGTATTGCACAAATCCTTTTCCAAAACATGTCTAAATGGTTAACCTTTAATAATGACGACAACAATGTTTTCAGTCTTTTTACGACGTGTTGCTTGTTTAATGTGGCTATAAATCCAAATTGAAATTCTCAACAGATCAACAAATATTTCTCAACTGGAATAAATGAGAAAAGCAAATGAACAAAGGAAAGCGTGGGTTTGAGGGATTCAGCTTTAGGAAATTATTGTATCGTTGAGAATACACCACTTACTTGGCTTTGAATATTGAGCAGAAATCAAAATCCTAAACGCCCACATACTTAAAATACAGACTCGGAGAATGTTCTAATGGTGAGAAATACTTGTTTTTATTATTTACACTTAAAAGTCCACAAACTTTATAACAAGCCGTTGACCAAAAGTCAGAGAAAAAAGATGTGAAATTTTATGACTAAATCATGATGAGACAGAACAAATGCTAACGATACAATTGCTTGATATCCATTTACAAAACTACTCAAAAAGATTTGCAGATAGTTGAAAAAATTAAATATATGTCAAATTTATTCAGAAATAAGATCTGAATTTTGCCTTCGTGTGAGTCTTCTTCGTTAAGTTCAACTTAATAAATTGACCAAATGGTAAAATGCTATATTTGCAAATAAGATTTAACAGGATCCAATTAAAAGTGAGACAATCTCATCAATTCCCGAGATTTGGGGGTTTTTTGGTGGTCGATATGACTCGCCCCAGATGAAAATTTCCTACTGAAACATGACTGAGAAAAGGTTTAGAAATAAAAACGGTTTTACATCAGATTTGCTCAAGTTTAATTATGAGGCCTAAGGGTGAAAGATTCATCTTGAAACTGGAGAGAGGAGAGCTATGGGTTTAATTCAATTTAAGAAAGGAATATACTCACGAATTAATTACGGCATTTAAAAAGAACATTTATTTCGTAACAACAGCAACTTACGTATTACATTTTCGTTACTAAATATAAATAAATTTGGGAAACATGACCAGTTCAAGCATTCTGACGATACAATCACACTAAAATTTTAAACATTCACAACACACCGTGCAAATAACTGTTTGGTAAAGCCGCTATATTATGAGAAAATACCCAAAAAAAAAGAGAGTTATCCCCTTTAAAGTTATCACATATTATTTCAAGAGTGATAGGATTTGCAGAATTAAGCCTTGGCATTGTAATCACTGATTATTTGGCTGTTCTGCTGGTGGCTGCTCTTGATCGGCATCAACATTAGCACCTCTTTCCCCTGCGGCTCCCCAGTCAAAACCTCCAGGTCGATCTTCAGGCAGTGGTTGGTAGACGGGATCTTCTTCCATTGGATCAAAAATCGTTCGCCTATAATATGCAATAATTATAAAATGTATGCCATACTAGACTTGACAACTAAACATTCTTACAAGAATCGAGGAGTTTTAAGAATCCTAAAGCCACCAGGTTGGTTTGGAAACACATCTTCCAAGAAATAATATACATGTCCCACTGATATGCCAATCAAATCAATTTGTACGGAATTGCCAAGAAGCAAAGAGAATCCCAAAATAACAAGTGGAAGCAACGGAGCCTAAATTAAGCGATTTAGTAAATTTTTTAAATGTTATTTCGAAAATTTATTATCTTTATAAAATTATAATACCTGGAAATTCAAAATCCCAAAGAAATTCATTCGGATCATTGGATTGCGACGAGACCATACGTACACGAGCATAAGGGTGAACGCATGTCCAAGAAAAATCAAGTTGGCAAAGTATGCAATTATCTGAAAACAAATTTCGCATTTAACTTGTGTACATTTCCGAATATGACAATTATAACATTAATTTTATTAATCCTTACCAAAGTCATTGCGGCACCAAAGAAAAACATCATGACAAAATCAGAAGTCCTTCCACGGAATGAAGATTCTTCAAGCGTTCGGCAATATCGGTAGGTAAATATTATATTAAATACAAAATTGAAGCTGAGTGTTCCAAAGAACAGAAAAGTTGTAAGCAGTCTCCACCACTAAACAATTAACAATTAAATTTATCGGAATCAAAATTTTATATTCGAATTTGATACCTGGTGGTGATAGAGGACCAAATGAGGATTGAAGTACAAATCATAAGCCGACACCAGTTCCATGTGCTGAAAAAATAGCATGATGGATAAGCGTCGTTTTCATGAAATAACCAAAACCAATGTTTCTAAAGTTAATTATTTATAAAATATTATGATTGTTTCTTACCACGGCCAGGGTGGTAATGACGCATGCCGTAGTGTAGGCCCTGGTGACCAATGGGATGTCCAAATAAGCACTCCAAAATGACTGATAGGCCATTTCGAAGGGCCGCAAACGAGATTCACGAAATCGCCAGAAAAATCACCTGAACAATGTAATAATAATCTAAGAATCAATGTCGTAATGAATAATCAATTGAAATGATTGCCAGCCAGGTCACTCAATTTATTTATTTATTTATTTGCTAGACTAAAATTTGGTCAATGACCGACCGACAGGCAAACGGGGGGATTAGGGAAGCAAAAATTTACAGCCAGTGAGGTTTTCGACTGAAAACCCCCACTGAAATACGAGGGGGGGGATTAATTGGGGAAATGTGCTGACCTTTGTGGCGTTGGTGGCAAAATTTGTTGACAATTAATTAATTCGTCCGGAAGGCTGAGAAATGAGTTGGACTAGAATTAGATTTCTCCCGGTGAGCTGGCTCTCATCATAGAAGAAAAGTCTCAAAAAGCCGTGGATCTCTCCTCTTTCTATCTCAGTTTGCCTCAGACGCCCTCCACGCTTTCTCCCCTCACTTTCCCCACTTTCCCCTCACACTTTGGGAATCGCTGGAAGAAAGAAAAGAAAAATGTGGCATCCCACACATTTTATCATCATCCTTCTTAAAAATGCATTCAAAGAAATGTCCTGAAATTGCTGTTTTCACCTTTGAGGAATTTGAGACGTGCAAATGCCGAGGATATTATTGTCAATTGTCATGCATCAATGATTCCAGTTTATTTTTAGCTAATCCTAATAGATATGATATAATATAACTCAGTTGCAAAATCTCTAATAAAATGTTTTCAATTCAGTGGATATTTTGAAGTGACGGTGCAGATTTAGTAGGTTTGAATGCATCGTTAATCGTCCCATGTAATTAATCCTCAATCATACTGCCAATAATAATGCCGGACATTTAAAAAATCATCAAAAGATGATGGATGGGAGGTAAAAAGGGAGATGATATTATTAAAGCATCATGGTAAAACCCGTGAATGATTTTGATAGGGTTAGTAGACAAAGTATTTTCTATTATTGATGTGTCTTCAAATTGGAGATGTTTTCATGGAACGGGTAGTGCAATAAGTTGATGCAATTCTGAGATTGGTGTTGTATGAGACGGAAGAGGATGATGGTTTGAGGATGTGGATACTATCTTCTACCTGTTTCCATTATTGTAGCAACAATCAACCCTTGAAGATGTTTTATGGCAGATGTGAGGCGATGGACTGAGTGAGAAGGGGTTTAAAAAGTGAGGGTGAGTGTCTGTGAGGGGCTGCTTATGCACTATCATCGCAATTCTACCTTATAACAACTTGCCTCAAGATTTAAGCAAAGAATGGCCAATCAGGGTTACTTCACCTGCAAGACAATTTCGTCTACTCCCCATCCCTGCTGATGCTAAACTAACTAGTCGGCTTTCAAATCTATTCAGTTACTCATAAGCTCTAAAAAGAGAGACTGCATGAATGTCCTCTGCATCTCTATTTATTTACATATACAATTGCCAAATTACCCAGGAAATCAAAAGTGAGTGTGAAACCGTGTTCAAAGGTGCATAGTGTCTCATAATTTAGTGAGTTTTGTGTGTGACCAACCCCACTTCTGGAGTTTACATTTGTTAGTTTTGCATATCTGTTACAAGTGCATTGGATAAAAAGAATAACAACAATCAGTGATTTGTGCTGTGGTTCATGGCACGAAAGTCGCCATGGGAACAGGTATATATTGCATGGAAATATAAATATATATATTCCAAAGTTTTCATCAACA
>JAQIXN010000694.1:0-30546 GCA_034698145.1 Proisotoma minuta
TTTATGTCAACATTCGAGAATATTATGAATCGGATGGGGATTTGAAGCCTGGAAAAAAAGGTATTTTTTTTTTACCTTTAACTTGTTTTCTAAGTCTCGATTAAAATAATAATTTTATTATGTTTTGCAGGGATAAGTCTTTCTGCTGGTCAATGGGAGAAATTGAAAAATGCCATCCCGGAAATTGACGAAGCTGTAAAAGATGCTTAATTCACTTATTCCGACTTCTTCGGTTAATATATTTCAGTCTGTCTCAATTTCTCAGCATCTAAATTAAAATTATTATTAAATAAAAATTAGATGGTTTCTCTATAGCTTGTCTAAGGCATGTTTCTAACAGTAAGAAATGTTTGAGAAATCGATAAAAATGTGATTAAAAATAATACTATTTTTTCAGACAATTATATACTTTAGCTTTATTGCGACTATATCACTTCCATTGATCAACTTTGGTCTGATAAATCGATACTGCCCAACTCACAATTGCTGCACTCATCTGAAAATTAATTTTGAACAAATGCTCAAAATAACGCCTTAATAATGTAATGTTTTCGTACCGCGACCAATAGGGCTTTATTAATTGCAAAATATCCTCCGGCTGTCAGTTGCATTGGAGCACGTTTAGAAAAGGACATGAACATGCTCAATACCTAAAACAAACAGAAAATGCAAATAAAACTCATCAACGACATAATAAATTGTGACGCTTACAAAATTTCTGTCAGATTTGTTTCTGCAGTACATGAATCCATGTTGACGTAGAATATGGAATCCTTCCATTGCCTATCAAATAACGATTTCATTGAGTAAAACACTGCTATTTAAACAGTTTGCAACAAACCTGTTCAAATGCACTGGATGCATCACTTGTTGTTGAAATGGCAAACCAGGCATGTTGAAACATGAGGGCAATGCAAACAACAACAGTTGAAAACGTTTCCCATTCTTGGGCTCGATCTGGATCAAATTCCTCTCTTTCTGTCTCCGTCAAAGAATTGTCAATTCTTTCCTCGTCTGCGTTTGAAGGGCGAATCGTAAATCCTCCAAGTGCAGCCAACTGATAAATCTCCATTACCACTGACACGATTTCAAAACAATAGTAAGTCAGAAGCACAAATCCAAAGACAGATTCCGTCATTCGGAAAAGTTGAACGAGAATCAAATGATCTTTAAGAACATGTTTAAGGTCTAGTCGGCGATGAAATTGATTTCCATCTTGCTTTGCAGCCAATTTCTTGAGCTCAACTTGGTCTATTAATGATAATTGTTTTAAATGATTAATTTACAAAAGATGAGTTTCAAGACTTTTCATTCAATAATGTTCACCAATTTCTAACGCCATTGTAAACCTCTCGTTCCAAATTTTTGCCCCGTTTTTCAGCAGTTGACTAAAGAACAGAAACTGGATAATGTTTGCACGCGATCCCACTAATCCAAAAAACTGCAAAAAGTTAAAAAAAAAAAAAAAACGAAAAATGACCTTTGAATACTCCATCAATAGATATAAAAATGCACCATGATTAAGAGTCCAAAGATTTGGCATCCTAATTGAGGTCCACTTTCTAATGCTGCAATTTCAATTTTGAACATTCTGAGAACAAAATTGGCAATGATGCTTGCAGTGTTTTTAATAGCGTTGAACTTTATTGTTTGCAAACTGAATCCGACGATGAGGCCCACAGCCACGAGCATCGTGAGCAGATTGTTCTTCCACAAATAGTTTTGAATTCCAGGAGTCATGTCCATATCCATTACTTGCACCACCCGATTAAAGTAATTCATATAATGCACATAAAATTTCCCGTAAAGAATAAGATGCAAACTTCCTACAAAAGAAATGGTCAACCAACACCAAATTACAAGGACCGGGACCATTTCTTTTCGTGTGTAATATCGCTCCCATAGTTGAGCTTCGTTTTCGCCTGTCACTGGATCTGTGACCCTGCAAAGCAAGCAATATTCGTATGTATAAATATAAATTAATTTTCGACAATAGCAAATGATGGAGGCATATGTTGAATGTTCATACATAATTGTGTGTTGTGGCTTGATCCAATTAGAGGAGAGTTGGTTTAAGATGAACGATAAAATTCCGAGCGTTATCATGAGGTATGACAATGTGGAGACTGTGAACATGAAGAGAAAGAAAAACCAGGATTTGCTCTTCGAATTTAGCTTGAAAGTGTAAGTGTTGTCTTTCTGTGATAATCGGGAATTCGTCATAATATTCTCAATAATTATTGTCATCTAACAGTTGCTACCTTTTTCTTTATATCAAATGGCATCTGCCCAATTAACATTAGAAAAAATCTGACAGGAGTGAAAGCCCTAATTAATTCTTTCGAATGCTCAAATACTTGTTTCTGTTGATGCACCATGTCGAGTCTGAAATATTATGAAAATCTCGATAATCTACTCTGGAATTCCCAATACGTATGTATAACTTTGCATGATTGTGACCATGTAAGTTGGCATGACTCAATAGGCTCATAAAAGGTACCTTGAGGGCTGTTCAGGGTCGTCTTTGAGAAAACTGAAAACATGAGACGCTTTTCATGATGGACAAAAAAAGTGGAGGGGAAAAGCTTTTGACGTTCTCTCGCTGCTTTGTTCACACATGCAAAATTTGATGTCACAAACAATTGACTAATCAACAATTATTTGGAATCGATCACCATTCGTTTAAAGGTAAGAAAGGTGATCTTTGTCTCTTGGAACATATGAATACAATTAAAGTTATTTGCTGAATCGTAGGGACGGTGGACGTTATTAAAATGTCACATTGGGGGAAGAAACAAGGAGCCACGACGAACGGCAAATCTTCATGGGGTAAAAATGCCAATGGAAATCCCCCCAAAAAACCACGGATTGCAAACAGTCAAGATGACGAGGAAATGGATGATATGGACATTGACGAAATGGAAATGTCATTTGTTGACCCAGATTCTCAACTTGACGATGAAATGAACGGAGGGCTTATCGCAGAGGAAGATGAGTCCTCTTCAACAATCACTTATGACCAATGGGAGCGACCTCGACTCAAGGAGTGGAATCCAAAAAATAAAAAGTTGACGTTTCAACAAATTGACCTGGACCATTATGTTTCATCAAAAGTAGTGCCTGGGATGCCGGGGGCTAAAATGGGCCCTGTTCCCGTTATAAGGTACATCACATATTTTTAATGACTTTTGTTCATTAACATGAATTTTTGTTATTTTTAGGATGTATGGAGTCACAGAAGATGGTCATTCCGTTTGTTGTCACATTCACGGTTTTTCTTCTTACTTCTATGTGTCCTTGCCTGACAAGTTTACCTCAGCTCATTGTGGAGAATTTAAAACGGCACTGAATCAAGCCATAATTAAAGATATGAAGTCCAACAGGGACGGCGTTACCGAGCCAGTGCTTATGGTCGAACTTGTCTACAAAATCAATATTTATGGCTACAGAGGAGATGGGAAGGCCCCATTTGCTAAAATTACCGTTGCAGTTCCGAGGTATGATAATATGAGGCTTTTTATTCTCTTTATTCCGCTTTTTCTTTAACCATAATTGATTTTTTTGCAGACTGATTGCTCCAGCTAAGCGACTTTTGGAAAAGGGAGAAGTGATGACAATGAATCTAGGCTCGTGCACTTACCAAGCATTTGAATCTAATTTGGACTTTGAAAGCAGATTCATGGTGGATTTAGATGTTGTGGGATGTAATTGGATCGAGTTAGAAGCCGGAAAATATACGATACGTAATAAGGATTTGACGTCTGGTAATAGATTTTAGGGAAAAATCTATATAAAAATTGAGATCATTTGTATATCTATTTTTAATTTACTTTTAGTAAACACTGGTGCGGATTTTCCTGCAACGACCCGAGCTCAAATAGAAGTTGATGTTGCTTTTGATGCTATGATTTCTCATTCAACGGATGGGGAATGGGGAAAGGTCGCTCCGTTTAGAATTTTGTCTTTTGACATTGAATGTGCTGGAAGGAAAGGAATTTTTCCTGAACCGGACAAAGATCCAGTGATTCAAATAGCAAATATGGTTATAAGACAGGGAGAAGCAGAACCATTTGTCAAAACCATATTCACATTAAATTCATGTGCCCCAATTATGGAAGCTCAAGTTCTGAGCTATAAATCGGAAACAGAATTATTGCAGGCGTGGGCTGAATTCGTTAGAAGGACTGATCCAGATTTAATAACGGGATATAACATCAATAATTTTGATCTCTGGTATCTTTTAAGCAGAGCAAATCATCTGAAAGCTATTAATTTTCAGTAAGTTTATTTTTTTATTAACAGATCATTTTTAAATTAACAATAAAACAATTTTAAATTTAATTTTAATTTTCAGTTTTCTCGGAAGAATACGAAACATAAAATCCATAGCTCGAGATGTCGTACTTCAAAGCAAACAAATGGGAAGAAGAGAGAATAAATCCATAAATATTGAAGGACGAGTGATTTTTGATTTGCTACTAGTTCTTGTCCGTGATTATAAACTTCGATCGTACACTCTCAATAGTGTTAGTTTTAATTTTCTTGGGGAGCAAAAAGAAGACGTTCATCATTCTATTATTACGGATTTGCAAAATGGAAATGATCAAACGAGAAGACGATTGGCTATTTATTGTTTGAAAGATGCTCTTCTTCCTCTCCGCTTGTTGGACAAGTTGATGTGTGTTATTAATTACATGGAGATGGCAAGAGTGACAGGGGTCCCTCTTCATTATCTTCTTACTCGTGGTCAGCAGATCAAAGTTGTTTCTCAGCTTTTGAGAAAGGCAAAAGAATATGATTACGTTATGCCAACTTACCAAGGGGCTGGTTCTGATGAACAATTTGAAGGAGCTACAGTCATCGAACCAATTCGAGGATATTATGACGTTCCAATTGCCACTTTGGATTTTGCTTCTTTGTACCCAAGTATCATGCAAGCTCACAACTTGTGCTATACAACATTCCTAAAACCGAATCAACTTAGCAGCATGGAGGAAGCTAATTATATACGAACACCATCCAACAACTTTTTTGTGAAATCATCAATTCGCAAAGGAATACTTCCAGTGATTCTTGAAGATCTTCTTTCAGCTCGTAAAAAAGCCAAGAATGATTTGAAGAATGAGACAGATCCATTTAAAAGGAAAGTTTTAGATGGACGGCAACTTGCTTTGAAAATAAGTGCAAATTCTGTTTATGGTTTCACCGGTGCTCAAGTTGGTAAATTACCATGTTTGGAGATCAGCCAAAGCGTTACCTCCTTTGGGCGCACGATGATTGAGGAAACGAAAAATGAAGTTGAAGGAAAGTTTAATATTAAAAATGGATACGAACATGACGCTAAGGTTATTTATGGTGACACTGATTCTGTGATGGTTCGATTTGGCGTAAGTAAAGTTGCCGATGCCATGAAACTTGGAACAGAGGCAGCAGAATTTGTCAGTTCAAAGTTTGTTAGCCCAATTAAACTTGAATTTGAAAAGGTAATATTATTTTTTTTCTTATTATTAATGTTTTAAAAAAAAAGTTAATTTAAAATATTTTTGTATGGTACAGGTTTATTTCCCATATCTTCTGATTAACAAAAAACGTTATGCTGGACTATATTTTACAAAACCCGAAATACACGACAAGATGGATTGCAAAGGATTGGAAACTGTTCGACGTGATAACTGTCCTTTGGTTGCAACTGTGATGAATACTTGCCTTGAAAAAATTTTAGTACAACGGCAAGTTTTATTATAAAATTCTTGATATTATTAGTTAAAATTAATTAATGTCATTTAACAAAAAAAATCAGGGATCCTTATGGTGCAGTTGGCTATGCACAATCTGTGATTGCGGATCTTCTTCGTAACAAACTGGATATATCACAATTGGTTATAACAAAGGAATTAACGAAAACAGAAAAGGAGTATGCAGCCAAGCAAGCACATGTAGTTTTGGCTGATAAAATGAAAAAGAGAGATCCTGGAACTGCACCAAAATTGGGAGATCGTGTCCCCTACGTCATCATTGCAGCTGCAAAAGGAACACCAGCCTATGCAAAAGCAGAGGATCCCATTTTTGTGTTGGAAAATAACGTTCCAATTGATTGTCAATATTATTTGGAAAATCAGTTGAGCAAACCTTTGAAGCGTATTTTTGAGCCAATTTTAGGAGAAAAAACTGATTCTGTACTTTTACGTAAGTAGTTATTATTATCACAATCTTCATTTTATTTTAAGAATTTTATCCAATTCCATAGGCGGAGACCACACACGGCACAAGGTTTTAGTTACTTCAAAAGTTGGAGCTTTATCAATGTTTACAACGAAGAAAGCAACTTGTGTTGGATGCAAATCAGTGTTAAAAGATGAAAACGCTGCTCTTTGCGAACATTGTAACCCTAAACAAACAGATATTTACTTGAAAGAAATTACAAAGTTGGGGGATCTTGAAACCAAGTTCAATCGCCTGTGGACTCAATGCCAACGATGTCAAGGATCTCTTCATGAAGATATTTTATGCACAAGGTAAATAAATACTAAAATGTCACATTTTTATGCAAATAGCATCTATAAAATATTTTTTATTCATTTCTAGTCGTGATTGTCCTATTTTTTACATGCGGAAAAAAGTTATTATAGATCTGGAAGAACAAGATGATATAATCAGAAGATTTGACTGATTTTAATTAATCTTTTTTTTTCATAATGATGGAGAAATTAAAATCAATGGTCTTTTATTATAATAATGTATATTTATTTCTTTCAAAAATTTAAACTATTCTAAAGTTTTCTAAAATTTAATTGTGACTAAAAGTATTAATAAAATACACGCACGCACGATAAAATTAATACTATGCTAAAATTGATTCAAAATTGTATAAACTACTAAACTAAATTATATAAAAAAGCGATTGCAAGATCTAATATTTTTATTGCACTGGACGGCATAATTCCACAGTCACGTTACACGATTTTTAAAGGATTCAGAGCAAGTTTACAGTCAGAGACGACAATATAAATATCTTCTTCAACTACTCGTTTTCATACCTGTAAAAAATGATACAGGTTCTATTGTTTTTTGGTTGATTAATCGTTTGAATGTACATATAAAGTTGAAATACTGTCTTAAATACAGATTATTATTATTATTATCACAACAAAGCTAAAAGTTCTTGAAAAAGCTTCCAAAGGTTAATTTGTTACTTTTAAATTTCATAAATTAGGATGAAAAACTTTATTATTACTTTCACCGTTTTCTATTAAAATATCTTCTTGCTTATTATTATCTTTTGAGCTTGTAGCTATTTGAGACATTGGTAAACTAACGCTAAAAGTTGAAATATTGTTTTGATAATTACTGCTAATTTTAAAACTCTCAATATTCTCCCCAATGGCTGCTTGACTTTTGTGAATTTCATTATTATTATTTGCAGAAGTTGTAATTGAAAATTCTTCAGTCTCTGAATCCAATTCTAAATTCTCAAATTCATCTCCGGACGGAAGTTGATCGTCCTCCGGAGAAATTCTTGTATACATTTGGCCCTCTCTTCTACTGCCACTACCCCAAGGTAAATGAGAGTCGGTGGACCTACCACTATTACTATTACCCCCTCGACAACAAGTGACAAAAATAAGATAAACTACTACAATTAAATTAACTAGGACGGAAAAAATTAATAATTTATACCAAAGACCGTTATTATCCTCAAAGTTTTGAAAATCCTCAGGGTAGCAGAGGCTGTAGATTTGACTTTCTCCTTCTGTATTTGTGATGAGCTTGGAATCATTATGGCAGGAGAGACATTCATGAGCTCCAGGTCCAAAACATGCCAAACAAGAATAATGGCAAGGAACACAAAGATATGACAAGAGTGATGTGCGATCACGAGTAAACGAAGAAATCCCTTTCGTCACAAAGTATCCTTTTCGGGGACAAGACGTTACGCAATCTTTTTGAAAAAGTGCAAAACCAGCGACACATTCTGCAAAATAAAAATTAATTAATTTAATTAATCAATTATTGAAGGTAACGAAAAGTATAACTTAACGTGTCTAAAAATTATATTAATACATAGAATAATCATGCCTTGTAAAACTTTTTAAAACAAAGTAAACCGACAATAAATAATTTTAATCAAATTGTTAAAAGAAGTGACTTATTATCTGTATAACGAAACGAAATCAATTAATCAATAACAAGCCATTCCATCCAGCCTTTAATAAATTTAAAATTCTAAAAAAGCCTTACTTTGTACATGCATTTTGGCATTGTTCTTCTTATTCTAATAGATACATGCAAAGCAGACCAAAGGAGAGAAAGCAGTAATTTGGCATCACGTAAAAACCATGCAACAAATGAATATCCAAGCGTATACCACTCACCAAAATTTAATATCCTGTTGTCCCGATGAACGATCATTCCAAGCCGTTAACGTTTCGAGCAGCGCAGTCATTATTAATCAAAAAACAAGGTGTGACTGATAATATAGAGCTGCAGCTTTTTTTATATAAAAAAAACAACAATGTCTTTGAAATATAAACATTTGTAAAATTTCCCCAAGCATTTTTACCAACCACCGATTACCACATTGCATATAATATGCACAAAAAAATTTATGACGAGTTGACCTGCACCTTTGACAAATAAATTGACTGAGAACAAGTGATATGAAGAAAAATGCCAAAAAAGCAAACAACATTTTTAGACAACAGCATCTTTTGTTTGATAAAACGAATAATTTACTTTAAGAATTTCAATGCTCATCAGTATTACAACGTTTTGACAAATTACACACAATAATAGTATTTTTAATATTTGAAAATCGTCGTGAATTGAGTACATTTCGTAATAATAATAGCTGCTGTATACATGTAATAATTTCGATTAAAATGGTGTTTTAGGATATGTGGCTATTTTTGACATTATAAAATCTTATTTTAAATTGGCTAAAATTATTGTATTTTTGTATCATACATGATTTCTCTGTAAAGTATAATGACGGCTATAAATGACGATTAAAAATTGAAAACCTCGAAACAGTCAGTCTAGAGCATTGATTAATTATAACGAGCGATATTTAGTAGTTTCAAAAATACACCAACAAACTTGACGATTAAAAGTTGAGATTTACGAATAGTTATTAATAGTTATGATTGAACAAACACGATGACTATCAAAAGCAACTCAGATTTGAACTGCTTTCACTGATTGTTTACATACAAAAACTCAAATATTGCATAAAATTTTAACCTCCTTATAACTTGAGAATAATAAAACTTGTTGGCCTATCTAAAAGTGACTAATTCTTTTGATTACACAAAATTTAAAAGTCTGATAATGTGATGCCTCGTTGTTTAAAAAAATCAACTAATTTACTTTCACCACCTAAATTAAAACCTAACAAAAACACCCAACAATAGTAATAATAATAATAATAATAATAATGATAATTAAATACTCGGAATTATAAACGATTATTACGAAATACTTTCACAGTCTATGTAAACACGATCAACATTACACTGGTAACGATTAAGTAGCAGAATAAGTATCACAACGTATGAAAAAACGAATATTTTAATATTGGTATCACGTTTTCTGTCATTTAGTCAACAGAATAAGCTGCCCCGTTGTCAATGTTGCATAGAATAATAATAAATAGTTTGAAACACTTATAATTTTAAGTGGTGTTGTTTTTCAAGGTATTTAGATGAAAGCTGCCGAATAAAATGGAAGACAAATTTTTTATGCCATCCTTTCTTGAATACATATTTCCGGAAATCTATTTTGGAAAACTGCAACAAAGCTGGAAAAAGCTCAGTCCATTGAAAAAATGACCAATAAACTTTCACCTAAACTTAACAACTAACAAGATTGTTTACCTATTTTCCATCAACTGGCTCGGATACCTCAAAAAACCTAAACGTTTATTTAAATAAGAGCTGCCACAATTGACATAGCTTATAAAACTACCACAGACAAAAGTACTTTGTTTACTCAAGTAACATTTAAAATTATGATGTGATTTGGTGCGATGAGACACAAATTTCGTAATTGCAGTGTTTACGTTGGCCTCAAAGTCTTGGAAATAGAAATAAGCAAGAAAGAGGAAAAGGCACCAACCTAAACATGTTCCGTCTGCTGATTTTTTGGCACAGTTTGAGGACGAAGGAGACGACGCCACCGAAGTAGAAGAAATGGAAAGAGAAGAATCGGCTGCGATTTCTGAGTTTTCAGGTAGTGGAGGATTATGGACATGATTAAATTGAACTGAAACTGTATTATCACTTCCATCAAAATTTGACGGCAATTTGGAGTTTGTGTTTTGATCAATATTTGGCTTTCTATTTCCGTTTGGTTGTTCTCCTATCTTCTTGTCATTGGGATTGGACTCGATACCGTGAGCTATCAATGACCAAGTTTTGAGTTCACCTGAAATTATACCAAGTTTTTTAAAGAATTGTTTTGAACATTAAATAAGCCTTTCGTGAAACTGATAATATATTATAGTAATATATTTTGCAATTCAGCATGCCAATAATAAAACATAAACCAAAAATTAAACAAATATAAATAGTTGATGTGAGATAACGATATAAACAAACTACAAAAAGATACAAGTCATGTCATGCACTAATTATTATATTATATTTATAGCTATTTTATATCTTTCATGCGGTGCATATAAGCGTGTATCTATTATGAAAAACCAAGAGCTAAATTAGGAGTAATAAATAATAGTTACAATAGTGAAAGAAAAAACTGTCTCAATTGTTTACAAAAATATAAATCTAAAAAAAAGAAGCCAACAGACAAAGGAATAATAATAATAATGACGCTATAAACCTGTCATATTTTGAGACTCATTAACACTGGATACCGTAGTTGAATAATATCCAGCTTTCTCCGTCTGTTGTTGAAGTAAGGAATTGTTGTTGTTCCTAGAATTAGCATTGCCCACGCTTCTATTCTGCTCCATTTTTATAGGCAATGAAGAATTAGAAGAAGATGGGAGATTGGGGGCAGTGGGAGGGGCGGTTAGAGAATGGTTCGTAAAAGTGTGATTTGTAGCATCAGACGCAATACTTTGATTCAAATTAAGATTAAAGTTTAACTTCAAAAAGCGTTTGAACTCCTCGTCATCAGAAGTAACAATGGTGTGAGTTTCTTCCAAAGTTTTGGATGCAGGTGGAACTGATGTAGCAACTTTTTGCTTTTTTGATACGTTTTTTCCTTTATTTTGGCGTTGTCGGGAGGGTTTGCGATTAGAAATTGATGAGGCCTCACTGCTACTAGTAGCATTAGAATGTAAAGTTGTGATCTGGCTATCGCTTGCTCCTTCTCCCACAATCTTGCTCGCAGTTTTCGTTATGATATTTTTAGGGGGAAACTTTTGGTTATCAGAAGAGGACAAATTTAGGGAAAGAGTTGCAAAGGGTGACTTTGGAGAGTTTGGTTGTTGCTGGAAAGATTTACTACTACTGCTAGACCTTTCTTTGTTCTTTCTATATTCTTCAGAATTGACATCCTCTTCTGTACCATAAGCGACAAGGGACCATCGCTTTAAAACAGTACGTCCTGATAAAATTCCAAAATCATTTTTTCCCATTTAACATCACTTTTTTTTAACACTAGCACACATTTTTCTCTTTCACAAACTCTTACCATTTTTGTGGTCTGTTTATTTGTTCCACAAACGTTCAAGTTGTTGTTCCATAAGATAGCATAAGACCAAAGTAATAATAAAATGTATATATTAGAATCTCAGTGAAAGTACAACAGTATAACTACAATAATATTATTAGTATGCATTATTTAACTTGTGCCAGTATCGACATTAATATTTATTGATAAAATATTTACCACCACCAAAAAAACTTTTACTTTAGTTTTTTTTTCGTTCTATAGACCAATTCTGTACCTGTGTATCTGCCTTCATTGTGGATTTCCAAGGTCCATTTCCCCAGTGGACTTTCACCCCAGTTGTGGACAGTCATAAACGGCCAATCCGTAAATCCGTTACGGTTAAGATCATGTCGACGATGAGCAAGCAAGACGGATCTTGTTCCAGCAGGTGACACGAGGTAAATCTGAAGATCACCTCTTCTACCAGACATCAATGTTACTTTTGCCTAAAATGGATAGAAACAAGATAAAATCAGTACTAAAAAATGTGGATCCCATTTTCTGGTTGAAAGATGTGAATAGGATTATTTGGTTAATGGCTTGAACATATTTCTTGTCACTGTAAATACCTGCACGTGTTCCAGATATTGTACATGAGGACAGTCTGTAACTTTGAGATCCAGTGTAACTTTGCTCTTTGCAGGGATGTTTCTGAAAATTAAAATGAAGAAAGAAATCTTGTGTAACATAACCGAAAGTGACAGCCACAAATAGTTTAAAAGGTTTCAAAATTTACTTCTCCGTGTAGGGTGCTTTTATTTCGCACTTGTGCTGTTCCGGAACCGTTTCCCATTTCTTGGCAAGTTTTACCATTGCTCCAGCATCCATCAGTCCGTAACCAAAAGAGTGACTTACTGAAATAGATGGGCAAATTGGTATTCCACATATACATTCAAGACTCATTCAAGAGAAAACATTTTCCAAAGGTCATATATCAATGTTACCATTTCTCCCAACTCCGTTGGTAGCCCAGTCAGGAGCAATTAAGTTATTAGGACGTGCTGTTCGTACAACGATGTGCTGCATATCACGCCAAGTCAAATTCTTATTGGCATGAAGGGCCAACGCACAGATCCCAGCGGCCAAAGGAGCAGAAGCCGAAGTTCCAGTGTGCTGTAATCCCGTAGACATTAATTTAATTTGGCAGTCCAGATCAATTTCCTCTTTTTTTTATCCATGCAACAACGCAAATCACACACTTACCGATTGGGTACATGAATGATGTAAATCAATAGTCACAACCTAATGAAAAACAAACATTCTTATTCAAAAAAATTCTTATTCAAACCATGACTCGCAGTCTAAAACTGTTGCTGTAAACTGTAGCCATTCATTGTAAATAAATACTTGTCTTTCCCTATTTGTCTGCATATATATTTGATTGCTTTCCCTAAAAACTTGGACCATTGTATCGCTTCCTTTTACACTTGCATTGCATCCCAAAGAACTGTCTATAAAATTCCTAAGTACCACTTGACTTTTTCTGGCCCAAGTATTTCCGACGAAATTACCTCATTTGTATCAATATGAACGTCTTGTTGGATTCCCTACTGCAGTGGTTGCTACAGCCTTAAAAATTCTCGACAAGTGGTGCACTTGGGTTTGTGTCTTTGATGCCTATCTCATGTTTATTTAACAGACTATTGCCTTTCGCTTTTTAATGATATAGCCTAAAAGCATGGAACAAGAATATGTAGAGCTTTCAGCCAGCTAGCTACATCGATTGGTGGCATAACTCCAACTTTCTCCATCCTCAGTTATTTTCTCCTAGCCAAACTCTTCTTCGTCTTCCTCCTTCCTACTCAAAATTTATTGTCCGCTTTTAAAAGTATAAATAAAGCCACTTGAAATATTATTGTAAAAGAATAAGAGACAGAAGCATTTTCTAAGATTTTATAAAAGTTTTAAGCACGTGTAAGTGTCAGTACTCTTACAATTAAAAAAATATGTTTTTTAACCTTTGCCTATGTTGTACCTATATTATATGAGAACTCATCTCTCTGAAATCTTTCAACAAGAAAATGCATCCAGCTGCATAGCTATCAAAACTTTTCTATTTGCATCCGGCTCAAGTAAGTGGATGATGATGTTAAAAATCTTTAAATATTTACATATAAAGTTTGGTTCATGTTTCTCATTTTCATGTGAAGTGATGCAAACTAACTGAACTGAAATAGTTTTTGCATAAAGGATTATAGAGCCAGCCGCCGCAATTTGTTACCTGCTTCTCTCCTGTCCCACCGGAACTGTATGTCGTGGCCAGTGTGGAACTACATGCTTCAGAATACCATGGGACCAATCCATTCTCAGTCGCACTGCTGATTGATAATGTCCATATGGAATTTGTGTAGCCATCACAGTTGCAATTATCATGGTCTCTTCCCCCATTACCAGACGCCCAAACGAATATTGACCCTTTCCCGTTTCTCCCCTAAACATAGAATATAAACAAGCACAAAAACATTACAAAAGTTTTTTTAACATATCGTACGGATTAGTACGAAAGCATTTCTTTAAAACAGATTAAGTAAACGAAAAAAAACTAACAGTACAAGTAGGAAGGTGTACATTTTTCTTTACATGGAAGTACATTTTTACTTTTTGCTTATGTCATATGTACATCACGACGGAGTGCACAAACAAACTCATTATATTCAACACCCATCCCAAATATTGCATTTTTTTTAGAAATGAGAAAAATTGAAACATACTTAATTACAGCTTCACCATGTTTCAATATTATTTATATATTTTGGGACAGAATAAAAGAAATTCGAACAAAAATAAAATAAATTAAAATTCGTATCGCATCTACCAATGTGGCGGCGTCAACAATAATATCATTTCACAAAAAAATGTGGCTGGTGGTAATATTTAAAGGAAAGGAGTTGGCAGCACAATGAAATGAGATTCCATAATAAGAAAACTGCTGCCTTTGGCAATGAGGAAAGCAGAGAGATAAAGTAAAGCACATTTTGCGCTATATCAATCATATTAAATGAGTTGATTAAAGAGTCCGCTCAGCTCAGCTCCACATTCTTCCAACTCTTAAACGACACTCGAGTTGAGGAATTTTAGACTTTGTGAGCAGCCAAGGCTTTTTGGAAACTTTAAAGATGTACGATGTACGCCATAATGCACACCATTTTTGGCTTTAATGTTAGTTTCAACGACACTCAGTCATCCGTGCTCAATTAGCATTTGTCTGAAGAATAATTTCAACTAATATATTATGCAAAAGTGCACAAAATTACTTTTTCAGAACAAAATGAATGAATACGAATTAAAACAAGAATCAGTTGAGTGAAAGTTAATGAAAAAGAGAAAGTTGGCGTGTAAAGGACCGAGCAATTCATTGGCGTTTTAAATTTTTGATCTTTAGTACTAATAAAACCTCAGATAAGAGGTAAAAGAAGAGGATGAGAGAGAAATGATTGCATTGAACGAGTTCGATAGGATTCATAGATATAATACATATATTGGGAGGGTGCTTAATCTTAATAGGTCGTTAAGCTGGAGGAGTAAACTTTTCTTTAGTTTAGTTTTGTACTGTGGTCGCTGTCTGCGGCTTCAAGTTTGTAATAGAAAGTGAGAATGAAGTGTGGTAGAGTTAAAATTTTGTATAAAAGCAGAGGATGAATGCTAAGATGGTAAAATGTTATTAGATGTTGAATGGAGGGCATTATATCAAAAGGAATTCCCTGCCTTAGTTTGGTTAGCAGTTAAGAAGAGGAAAAGGAAGTTAGTTGAAGTATCTTGTTCATTTATCTTGCTCACTATGTACTACTTGCGACTGCCCTACTGGAATTTCATCTCATGCTTATAAAGTAACGTATTAAATAAACTAAACACTCACTGCTTAACATAAAATGAACAAGAATCATCTCGTGTGTTATCCCCTCGACCCCAGAGAAACCTCACAGCATGAAGTAAAACACATATACACGTATAAAACAACCAGAACAAATGGACCAAATAATAAACCTAAATAATAAGAAACTGTCTTGTAGAATATGTTCAACTTTTGAGCAAACTAGTAAATAGCCAGCATAAGAGTTAATTCAAGTAAAACTATTTTCACCAAACAAGTTAAATCAAGGAAACTAGGACATGTAGATTTCAGTATGCATTAAATTATAAGGACATTGCTGTGATCTTGTTCTTGGAAAGCATTTCATACTAAGTAAATCCGCAGCAGTTCGCAGTCTAAATAATTACTGCCCAGTCATGTGTAAATTTAGATTGAACAAGTCGGAGGATGGAAGCGACTTATGTATACGCGACTAGCAGTGAATTTGAATTTCTGTATTCTAATTCATCCAATAAAAGCTACCAAAAGAGGACCACAAAATTGGAATAAGTTTGATTCTTGAGACTGAGGAAAATACAATCACAAAATGTATTTACCCTTCAGTGGCTACTGTAATGAAACAAATTCCAATAATACCAAATTTTTATTAATAAAGCTACTTTTGGATGGCTGGGCACAAAATTCCAATAAACTTGTGTTTGGCTAATGATAACTTGCAAAAGAAAAAAAGTTGGATTGGAATTTAGGTTGGCTTTTATAAATTTCTTCTTTCTGGGATATGACAAAAGCAGATTGAGTGAAAGAATCGAAAAAAGTTGCAAGATATATTTTGGGGTAATTGTATCAATCTTCTTCTGTGTTTGTAGGGTCGTGATGAATGAATTCTATTTTGGAGGAACCCCAGAGGGAATCCTTGTCATTCACCAATCCCAGTTATCGCTTCCAACAGAAACTGTCACCGTCAGCCAAAATGTAAACCTAATAAAATCTCGGCCGCTTTCCAGTTCAGATTTGTCAACATCCATAGTCTATCTCTTATCCTATATAGAAACTTGACCGGCACTTAACTCCAGCCAACACTCGTCAGTCCATCCCAGCCAACTTGAGGTGGCAATCAACTCAAAGCAAATCTAATCTAACCCACTTTCACCTCTTTAAACTGAATACTTGAGATGAACTACAAACAAGTTACTTTAAAATGGGTCAAGTGAAAGCATGTAGTAATGTACAAAAGTACAAACTATAACGATAAGTAAAATGTTCTTATTTTGCAGCATCAAACGACAATTGCTTACCTTTGCAACACCTTCCATGAATGCCCTAGTTGCCAACTCCCCAGGCCCATCAACAGTCTGGAAATTGAGCCAAAAATTAATTCATCATGTGTAAATTTTTTTTTTAAATAAACTTTCTCTTGAATCATCTCACCTTTCCATCTGTAATCAGACCAAGAAAAGACTTTAGTTAATGCTCCATAATTAACGAAAGTGAAAGGACAAACAAAGAAGATAAAAAAAAACTTACCATCATCAGGGCCCCAGGACGCAGAATAAATGTCAATGTGCTGTGGATTATGTGACAAAGATCTGGCTTCAACGGCATCCGTTACATCTCCATCCAACATCCTCACTCCTGAAATATTTACAAAGAAAATTACGACAATTCTCACGCCAGAGAAATGTTGTAACATGTGAACTTAATTTTACATCACAAGGCACTCAGGCACTAAAATTCTGCCATTTCGCAACCAGTTGAAATTTTACCTAGGATTATTTTCTTTTGAAATAATAATTGACTATCAAAATATGAGTAGAACTTTCTATGAAGTGAAATTGATCAAAGAAAAAAAACTAGAGCGTACATAACATAGGTATAGGTACAGTTTTGAAGGAAAAAGAAGAATCAGAAGAGAAAGCAAAAAAGAAGTCAAGTTGAGCCAATGAAAATCATACTCAATATAAGCATGAGGCTAAAGGGCAAAAATACTTTTATAAATTTCTTTTCCCTTAACTCTGTCTGACATTCTTCTCTTACATTATTTATTATACTTTTCCATACATTTATTGAACATGTAGAAATATCAAATTCGATTCTCAAAGACATTTTAAATGAAAAAAACAATATGAAGGATTTACAGCTGAAACAGAAAGTTTTTACTGACGGGTTTATTTTCACTTTGGATCTTATAAATTATTATAACATTCCATCATGCACAATTGTTTCATGTGCTGTTAACGGTTTTTCCTAAAGATTTATTTTCATGGAATGACTAGGAGACTGCTATCTAATAACTAATGAGGAGCGCTACCAATAAATCTCCCCAATTTCCCTTACACTTCAGCGCATGTTGTTAGAGAGTGTTAAGGATGGGCAAACACTAGCTGACGGTTCACTTCCTCCCAAATGAATTGAGGATAACAAAGCAGCTTCTGTATAAGTAGACTTGTAACTGCTACTCAGTTTTCAGCACGAAGCTCAGAGAATAAATCTAAATGCCAATTATCTCACTCCAAAAGAGTGTGTAAACAATTCAAAAGAAACTTGATGCCGACAATTTTCTTCAAAGGACTGGAAAAGAATAACAAGTAAATCTGCTTAAAGGCGAGAGGAAACTTAAATTGGTCTCTGATTCTCAACACATCAAACCCCCAGCAGGATGCTGCTATATTGAATGTTGAAATTAAAAGGAGCAAAAGTGACAACGTCTATAACAAGTTTGCCAAAAATTGTCTCTGACAGTGATACAAGTTAACAGAATTTTCTATATACGTACTTTTGTGTCTACGACTTTAGCTACTAGTGTAGTAGTTGCTTTGCTTTTCTCTTTCAGTTTAGAGAAATGTCCCAAAACGCAACAACTTTCCATCTTCAAAGCTGTAACAAAGTCAGCAAGAAGTATCGCAAGAACTATTGCTTTGCTCAACACGCACAACAATGCTAACTTATAATCACATATGACGGCACCCAAGAGTATTCTTAGTCTGGAGACTTCTTCCCCATAAATGCATCTATGTATGTACCAAAGCCTCTCCCTCTTCAACTCTATCTTTGTCTGCTGAAATTTCTTGATTCAACATTTAAGTAGAGGTAGCACAAACTCTACAGAGTTCATTCTTATATGTGTCTGGTGTCATGTGCTCAGAATATTAGCCCCCAACAACCTTTGTCCTCATCTTCTTGACTTATGCTTTCCCTCTTATCTGTCATCTGCTCTAAATCCAGCTCATCCTCATTTTGCATCCTTGACTTGAAAGTCTAAAGTTAAATCTGCAATCACTCCTTTAATCATCACACGTTCAAACAACTACTTTAGTGGAGAGAAAGAGAAGCCAGAATGAAATATTTGAGTCATCTTCCCTTCTTCTTCTATTCTTCTTATGACTTTAAAACTTTGAGTAAAACCCAAGAGCAAATGTTGGAGAAGCAGCAGAGGAACATTTTCATAACGATTGCCACCACTGATGCTCAAGAGGCATTGTAAACAATTAATCAAAGGCCGAAAGTCATTCTAGTAGTAGGAGAGACAGAAAGATTTGAGCCATTCCGCAAACACTTATCCCAAAACTTCCATCTCATCCGCAAAAGAGAGGTTATTCCAAATGCCAACTGTTCCAGCACAAGAGTGTAACTGGATCTAGTAAATGTGGAGAGATACATCCCAAAACCAATGATTACTGACTCGCAGTGGTGTTGCTCAAGTTAGTTAGATGAAGGAAAAGGCCGGTCCTTTGGGGTCGGGATAGGAATTTTTTCATTTTCCTCTCAGAGAGACATTCTGATGAACGTATCAAGTATCAATCAAGTGAAACCACTCAAGCATTCTCCATTCCAAAGGGCTCAGATGGGGAAAGTGCGTTTTCCTCTGCCCCTCTCATCCACTTGACTATATGTGTACGCCAGCCAACAACAAAAGCGACCACAATACTTTTGTTGGCTCATGTGAAAGAGAAAACATGAGAGCACAGAATGCATCAATGCTAAAATTAACGGGAGAGGAAGAAGAAGGGAAGTGTAATTTGAGGGTGAAGAAGGAACTAGCAACAACTTTCCTGCAATGATGATCGAGAAAGTTTGCCAACTCCATTATGCAGCAACAACACAAAGTATACACTTTCTTGCAATAATAACTCTGCCAATAATAAAAGTTGTCTTGTTTTCCCCAAAATTAATTTTCACGAGATAGATACTACGTATTTCATCAATTAGTGTAACCATTTACTACAACTTGGGACACGCAATCAGAAACAATTTCTTCTTTTCAATTTATTAGTTGAAACTTTAGTTGGAATCGGGGAAAAACTATTAATTTTCAAGAAATTAAATAAACTATATTTGCTGGAACTTTTAATCCATTCACTCAAATTATAGTAGGAGGACAGAGCTTTTCCACAGTGGAATACTTTCACGGTGTATAAATTTCCCAACACTTTATATCTCTGCTAAAAAGGTTCCCAGGTTTTACGTGACAATAAAAATGATTCATGGAATTTCTAACGTCTTGGGTGCTCTATAGATCAACTCCATTAAATTTCGCTTCCTTGTCTTCCTGCCCATTCCCTTAATCAGTACAAAGTGCACGGAAGGACAATCAAAAATGCCAAATTTATAGCTATATTTCAGGTTAACGACTTGATATTCTATGACAAGACATTTATAATATAAAAACACAAAATCCTGCTCCAAGCATATTGTTATTAGCCATGGCGTGTTATGTGATGGCAATGATTAAATAAATGGAAAGAGCGTTCACCTTCCGTCTTGCTCAATTTACAAGAGTTTAAAAGAAGAGCGTTGGTTGATTGCCATAATGGTTCAAGGGGGATCTTGTACCTTTCCATCAAATCATTTACGCCAGTGTTAGTACGTGTCATTAGTACCTTTCCACCTCAACACTTTCCCCAATAATAATCCATCACATTCTCAGCTGCTGCTCAGCTCCTGTTGTAATCTAACAAAATTACCTCCCATACAAAGCCAACGTTTAGATGATGGATTATTTACATCAAACTTGGCTTCAACTTTCATCTCGCCCTTTATTACAACAGCTTAACTAAGGGTCCAGACTTTCTCTCCCCATTAAAGAAGCTTGTAATAAACAACAACATAATATACAAAAACAACATCAGTAGCTAAACTATAAAACGTTAACTGGAAGGTAGATTTAGATATGTATATGCTAAATAAAGCAAGGGTAAAAGCTTTGCATGTCGTGGAAGAGATCGTTGAGCTGCATAATTTTCTCTCCAACCATAACTCAATTTACTTTCACTAGTGTTGTGCCATTGCTGACTTTGCTCCTTTCCAGCAAAAGCTGCACATCTCTCATAATGCCAAGCCATCATCAATGATCAAATAAACACGAGTCAAAATTTATGAAACGCTTCACCAGTCATCACCAACAAACCTCCAAACTAACAGTTACAAATACAAAGCGCTGGAGACCAAACCGCCCTGGGATTTAGCAACCAAAGCTTGTTACAAAATGCCAGCTGGGCTCTAGTTCAAATTTTCATTCTTTTATATATCCAACACCAACAACCACAACAGTATTTACCCTCCTTCATCCCTCAACTTATATTTACACAAGGTAAATTGAACGCAAAGCTGATGAAGCCATTGCCACGCTCGCTTTCTTCTTTAGCACCAAAGATAATAATTTGCAGGTCCCTTGTAAAATGAGCTCTAATCAGTGCCATGAAGCATATTTAGAGTTTCCTCATTTCAAACTTTCATTAGAGTGGAAGAAGAAAACAGATTATAAAGGAGAGCTTTTAAATGTTGCCAGCATAATATAGTCATAATCTCTGGATTTCATTTGATGGCCATTCCCATCACCACTAAGTAAAACTAATAGAAGCTGTTATGTAAGGGAAAGGTGATGAAAATCTGGTGGGATTGAAATTGCTTTAGAGGAAGTGAATTAGCAGTAATGAGTGGATGGGAAAGAAAGAGGGAGTGAGTAATGAAGACTTTGGATGAGACACTTCTCAGCTCCACTGACTTCTTCATAAACTTGATTCCTCAATAAAGAAAGACGTTCAATTTCAATGAGATCTCCACCTCCGGCATAAATCACCATGTAATCACTATTATTTAATCCTACAGCTGAATCTAAGATATTCAAGCCACGCTTTCTCCTTCACCAAAATGTATTCAGCCATCGTCATCTTTAAGAAGAAGCCAACACAAGGTATATATGGTAACTAAAATCAGCGCTTCCCTTCTCTTCCAAAGTGGTTTGCTGGGTAAGAAAATAATAAAAATTCACACTCGGCTGGGTGACAAGGGGGCGAAGAGACCACTTACACCTTTCTCTCACTTTACTTTCCCCACTTGTCTCAACCACAGCCAAGTCTAAACTATTCCCATATTTACTGCCATTTATACACGAGATCAAAAACTTCTGACACATCCATAAAAGCAAATCGCAAATTTTCCATTACTACACCCATCTCATTCTACTTTCTCAGTCCATTTGCGAGTTCTTTCAGAAACAGACGTCATTTTATTCTTCAACTCCCACAACATTCCAAAAGCCACATACACGAATGGCAGCCCACAACATAGCCTCGGAATTATAAGCAGAAGGGAGTACTTATAATGAACCTGCTTCACAAAATTACAAAGTTCAGGAAATGGTTTAAAGAAATTGCTTCAATTAAACAAGGGATCAACAAGCCCATCTTGTGAAAATTTATTACACGGAGAGAGTGAGAGAGCAAATCATGTTAATGAGCATTTTCTCTGGGGTAAAATAACTAAGTGAAATAAAGGAAGCATACATATGCTAAGAATAAAACATGTTTACGTAAATACGCCAGCATGTAAGACATTGCAAAGATAGTTCATGATATTGCTTTTTAGCAGAGCAAGTATCTTACACCTCAAGTAGTAGTAGTAGTTGTATATATATGTAGCAGCCAAAGTAGTTAGAAAAACTTTTCCCAGTAGAACTATTACACCAACTATGCTTTCCCCTAACTTAATATTACACAATCGTCAGATATTCTACACCAAGATATTTTCCTTACCTCCAACCCCAGCTTCGAATGCAATGCCCACGGCACAAATGCTGTTGTTTGCCTCCGCAGCCACTTCCCCTGCACACCGTGTTCCGTGGCGGTTGCTATCTGTTAGGTCGTACGTCGGCATCGGGTCCATATCTAAATTGTTCACATCAAAGCTGGCCATTGGATCCTGTAACAAAAAATTCAATAACATTTCACACAAATTTTATATGAAATAGCAAAGCACACAAAAGAAAATTATTCCTACGAGAGCCATTTGGCAAAGCAATTCTTTTTCTACACTAACCAATCTTTTTATAAATAGTAAACGCAATCAGAACACAACCAATTCAGGAGAAATGATCCCGGTCCACTTTTTAAAATTAAAAATTCAATTAAAAAACAGGATTCTACAATAGTTTTATACAATAAAATATTTAATCAGTATTCAACTTTTCCTTGATCTACTGAACTTTGCAAAAAACAAAACAATACAAATAAAGTGGATCGCTTCAATTTTACTAAATCTTTTAAATTACCCAACGTATATTGCTCTAATAATACAAGTATACAAGATATCAGATTTTGTTTGGTATAAAATGGAAGCATTTTCTTAAAATGCATAATATCCTGTTTCAAATAAACAGGTCCTTTGTTCTAGCCAACAACATAAAAATAAAACACAGCAGCTGCAATACTGCTTTCTTTTAGGTACACACATTCAAAATCTGTTCATTTATGTACGCATCCTTCTTTTTTCACTTTGAATTTATCTGGCCACAAAATTGCCAAACTCGCATCCTATTTAAATAGAACATGGCATCTAAATACGTCTACCCAAGTCATAAATAGTTAGATAAACATAATACTACCATGTTGTTCCATTTAATAAAGGGAATAATGCCAGACATAACATAAAATATGACGATGGCCAAAGAGAAGACTTTCTGATTCAAACCATAACTCTGAGAGAAATTTCAACACGATCATCTATTTATCTGAGGCATTCCATTAACTAACGTCAATTCTCCCTCGCCACTGGATAGCATTTAGGATACAATTTGTGGACGAACTGATGCTGCTTTAAAATCAAATGCTAATGGCAAACCCATCAATTTCTACCCCATTCAGTGCTTTCTTCCGGCCAGTCTTTCTTTATGACAAGGCAAACTGAGCCCATTTCTCTCTTTTTTGCTCTCTTTCCCCATAATGCAGACTACTTTGATTGAATACAGAGAAAAGCAATTGAGAAAAGATACTTTTAGTCTACCACACACGATTACTGTTAACTAAATCAACTATAAACCAGTCAGTCAAAAGGATGCATTCTCCCAAAGAAAGCAGAGTTAACAACTGACACAAAAGAGCCCATTTTCCTACAGCCACACAAACTACATAAACTTGGAAAGGAAAACAAACAGGCCGATTGAGCAGAATAAAATAGGATTACGTTGTTAGCTGAATGGATGAAAATTGGAATACGAATAATACAAGCTGTGTATGTATGTGTTATTGGAAACTGTAAATCTGGCCAAGGAAAGGCCACGCCACCACGATCAAGCCAAATAGACCAACAAACTCACTCCCAACCACAGTTTATGGGAATCTTTAAAAGAAACAGAAAAGTACACATTCAGTTGATTTTGAGGCAAACAACTTCTTTCCGTCCCCCAAAAAGAATGAATGAGAAAAAGTTAGCTCACAAAGTGCCCAACAAAATAAGCACCATGATATTTTTTTTCTATTTGTTGGGAACAAAACTGTTCTTTGTTCACTTTTTTTTATACACGAGAGAGTGAGTTTTGAATAATTTTTTTCTTATAAACATTTATGAAAATATGAATAAACCATAGTAGCTTTTTAAAAAATAAAAGTTTGCATTTCACCTTTTTTTTAAACAAACAACAATGTTCAGCATGTTTTTTTTGAAAGGACAAACATGTTTCCAAATAGATTTTATATTTATTTTGAAGGCAGCATTGCCTAAATCCGATGCTAGTACAAAACTTAATAGAAAACGTAGCGTTGAACGTCAATTTGATTGTAGTATACGACTGGGAAGTAACATAAAACAAAGCCTTTTTCTCTTTTGTAATAGAAAACTCAGGTCAAGTCTGATGGTTTTAGAGAGAACGTGTCTGCCAACAAATTCCCCGTTAGCAAATCCCATTTAAATTAACTTTCTTTTTGGCCTCCTTATTACAAACTCTGTAGCTCACCGCAGCAATGGCTGGCTGCTGAAATTATGTAGAGACTCAATTTCCATTATGACTGCAAACATCAAATTTTGTTAAAGTTGAGACAAGTTTTCAATTTGGGAGCCCCAAAGCTCTTCAAACTAGTTATTATATATTGTGTCACAAGTCCAACTTTCTCTGCATGTACGCAAAGTCACTTCAAATTGCCATATTGACGGAGAATGAATAGCTATTAAGTAACAATGAGAAGCAATTCTACTGCTACTCACTCCTATTCCAAAACTTTTGAATGTGGGAGTAATCAACAGACGAATGCAATCGCTTCTATCCAGCTGTCTGATTCACAATAAGGAGAATTGAATGAGCTAAATGAGTATTTCTGGACCAACTAATGTTTCCCTAAAAGAGCATTTCTTGTTGGGAATAGCCATCGTTTGGGTCCTTAGCGGATGATTGAATATCTGGAGAAGGACTCATCTATCTAGCTTATACCAGTTGGGCCTATCTATCTCCCAGGCCATCCCATTTCACTTGAAGAAGGTCCCTTCTATCTCCTGTCCACAATTCCATTCTACTTTCACTCATTGGTTGCCACTCCATCCTCATAACTATAATTCCTTTGAGCAAAGTTGAGCACACCGCCACTTTCTTTACTACTACTTACAAACTACACAAAACCAATAACGATTTCCCAGAAGAGCATCACTTCTATTTTCCACCAAAATTCACTTTGCCGAATAAAAAGAAAGTTCAACCTCTTGTTCGCAAACACACAACTAAGAACGACTGCTGCCAAATTTGTGATTTCTACCATCCAAATATTTTCCATTACTTTTAGCATTCCAAGACTTCAAGATTACTTTTACGTTATTGCCCCTGCTTTGCCTCTTCTCTACATCTTTTAACATTCCCCATCAATTTTACCCCTCCAAGTGCTTTTCTATGATTCCTTTATTTCCAATTTCACTCCAAAAAATGTCCACGCTTTCTATCCACTTTTAATAGCATTCAAATACATTATTTGCTCAGCTGAAACTCAAACTTTCACAAACTCGGTACTTTTTTTACCAGCTGTCAAATTTACATAAAAGTGAAAATTCAATTGAAAATAAAATGAGAGTGCCACTTTTTCTTTGAGTTTGTTTGACAATACTCAAACTTGAAATGACCTGTACGCTAAATTCACTTAAAATTGTTTGCACCGTACACAAATGAAAAAAAACTCAACCAAATAAGAGATAATATTTTCCCCAATGTTTCCATCTGAAAAAAAATGAATCCAGCTGTGCCATTTCATTCAACAATGGTCTATTTTCCTTTTCAAATTGTATTTCTCATTCGGGATTATTGGAATTAAAAAAGTGACGGGCAGCAGATAGGAATTTACGCAATTTAAGTAGATTAAATTAGCAGCGTATTATAAGATGTAATCTAGCCCGAACACATACAATGCAACATTTATATACATACTTATCTACATTTAACCCAACTTTCACTAACGCTGTTTGAAGTTATATGTATACTTATACGTAGATTGGTTAATTCTTTATCAGAGCAACATCAACTAACACTTTTATCAATTTTATCGACTGAAGCGGAAATTAGAGTAGTAAACGGGACATGATTCAATTTTATTTATTTGATAGAAAGTGGTCCAATTGCCAGACACGTCTTAAAGGTTGTGGGTACAAAAAATGGGCGGAAAGAATTGCACACCACGATGTCACCAATGTGTTTTCATGCGGTTAAACATTCATGGCAATACATTGACATTAGCGGAGAAAGTTGTGCGTCCGGTAGTGAGTTGGTGAGGGAAACAGCAAATAAGAACCTGATGAACCATGGCCCCTCTGCCCAACACACGACTCTTTCCTTCAGCCCCAAACTTAAGATTGCTTTCTTCTGTCTCTTTTTTACGAATTTCAAGCCAACCAGCCAAGCCTAGTTCCTTCCTCACTACGCTCTACAACGTTAAGTTAAACTAACTTAAACTTTTTGGCGTCAGTGAACATGATTTGACACTGACACATAGAATACTGAAATAGTGTTACGTATAAAAGTCTGAAACATTAGATTAGAGAAAGTCTTTAGAGTAGACAAGCTCTCAAAGCAACATCGTCTCTTTCTCTACACAAAACCAATGCACAATAATACTCACGTCCAACTTTTAGTTTCTTTAATACGCTGAGCAAAGGCATTTTGGATCGATAGAGTAATATAGTGGCATAAATCTCCCGAGTGACTGCTTACTCTTTCAGTTTTCTAACCTCCCATCAGTTCACAGTTCGTTGATAATCCTCAGAGATGCCTTGTACAATATACAGTCCCATGTTGCATCCTCTCTTATTACTTGACACTACTTCAACTTAAGACTGCAAGTAAAAATTTGTTACGCCATATCATCAATCATCTTCAGACTTTGGGTAAAAATCACTTTTCATCTTTTTCTCATAAACTTTCCATATCCTATCGTGTGGCCAAAAGATGATGAAGTATTCAAATGAGACGATTCAAACATGTCCCTACCAAAGCCATAGAAAGAATATCTCAAATTCAAGAAACAGAATTTTTCTTCTCTTGTTGTATAGCACGAGAGAATTTCAATGGAATCCTCTTTTCAGTAGATTGATGACCCCAATAAAAATTATCCTAAAGAATTCTGTAATATACTAAAATAGCTCTGGCTATACATATGTATGTATATGCCTACAGCTTCACATCATGAAATGGGAAAAATTGTGTTTGGAAATCAAAAATCAAGTAAAGTCGTATCAAATCACGAACAAATGTACCAAATGCAATGGGTACGTATGTTGAATATTGAATGCTTATTGTAAGAAAATGAAATGAATCAAATCAGTTTTCCCCTCATCCACCCATCTCCTTTCCTGGAAAAATAAATTGGAAGTAACGAATAATAACCTTATTTTACAAATCTCTGCATTATTAGCTTGGAGAAAAGTAAAATATAGGATTAAGTCTTTTTCTACTCCCAGTGCTTTCTCAGAAAAATTTAGCTTCCGTTCAAAAACCTTTTCACTTGCTACAATCCGTGACGAAAAAGAACTCTTTAGTTGAATCCGTTTTCTGGTCAGGATTTATCAACAAATCCCGTCTGTTTGCCTGTTTCGTCTTCATTTTCGTGTAGAGAGAGAGAGAGAGTAAACGAATCACCTCTTCAATTCGAAACATCCAACTAAGCTACTGAAATCCTGGTGGATGATGAGAGACGTAAATGACAAACCGAATGGAGGGAGATGGAGAAAGCTGACTCACCACCACAAAATTTTGTCAGGACTAGCAAACTTTTACCAACCTCGGCACGGCGTTTTTTAAGAAGGAACAAGTTTACAAGGCTCGTCTCGGACATGACCAAGCATAGCATTCCAAGGATGAATCTACCTTTCAATCCCTCCACGAGTGACTCTCTCTTAAAAAATTACATTTCATTTTTATTCCCCTCTTCTTTATCCTTGGCAGCTTATGAAAATTTTACCCACTTTGCCACCTTTCTTCTAAATTACCTTACAAATGGACTATATTACTATTATTATATGACACTCGAGGCAATTCAAATAATGTTGAGAATGTGAATTTGTAGGTCGGTAGTGAATAACTGATTTCTTTTTTGGAGATACACAGTTTTTGGCAGCATCTCATTGTTTTAGGAAAACGAGAGAAAGGAATGGCTGTAAAAAGAAAGCAGAGTTTTAATGCCTGTCAGTGAGCAAAATATGGGGCCAATATCAAAAAGCAAGAAAAATACATTTTTACTCCTCTACACAGCTCATTCTGTTTGAGCTTGAGGATAAGCCCTCATCTGAATGCGAAGCAAGTTGAACATGCATGGATCGCAAGCCATGAGAGAATATTTCCTACAAAAGTAAGATGAGAGAAAAATAGTCATCTAGGATTTATGCATTGGGTGCCCAGACAGCATCCAAGAGCATTGTCGCTTTCTTCCTGTCTCTCGTTGCTCTGCATAGCATTTGCAAAAGGAAGTGGAGTCACGGGCCTGTCATCTTTGCTTCTTGTTGGATAAGGTTCGGCTGATAGCACTTTCTCCCTCTATTTGGAGATGTGAGTTGGATTTACAATTTCCATCTTTAAAGACCCTCAGCAGGAGAAAGAATAACTTGGGATAAAAGATACCTCTGTTTCTTTCTCTACGACTCAACGTGTCTCCTAACTCTTTATGACAATCAACTTTGCTTACGCTTCGGAAAAGACAAGAACCACATGCTGCTCCTTTTACTCCCCCAAGCATACTGATTTTGTCTTGCCATTACAAGCACATATCAATCCAAGATCAAATACTCTCCCCTATAAATTACTTCTACCAATTTGCTCATTTTCAGCCTTTCTCTCTTTCCTTTCAGGCTTTCACCAACGCACGTTATCTTTACATGCTTTCCCAACCACCACTTTCTCTTACTTATCATCTTGAGGAAAAAAAGAAACAAGCTTATGGGAAAAATTAACGAGAGGCAATGTTTAAAATAAGTTAACAAGTAAGAGATTTTGGAAACTTACATAGTTGCGTAGGATGTCAGGGTGGTCCTTTTCTAATCCGTCATCTAGGATGGTGACCACGATGCCTTTCCCAGTAATTCCCTCATTCCAGGATTCGATCACGTTCATGTCCAAGCCAGGTCCGCGATTCTGTAACGCACAAAATCATATATAAAAAAAGATAGATACAAGCCCATTTGTTTTCTTTCCAGTTTTGCACATAGCTTCTGGAATAAATTGGAACACTAGGAGAATATATAAAAGATTCGTGACAAAGACTTTTGTATATATTGCTGTTGTAGCTAACCAAGTGAAAGAAACTTTTTCCACCAATTTCACTTCATCTTAAGTATGACAAACTTCATGAGGAATGACAACACACACGTTACTGTACTCACTGCTGCCACTTTTCTCACAAGTTGATGCAGGAGAAAGTCCAGTAAGTAATAAAAACTAACCTTCCACATAAAGTCATAAAAACGATTAAGTAATAATCTTTCATTGCTCTGCAAAATTGTCATCGCACTTCATTCATATCGTCCTAGTTCCACCATTACAAGTTCCATTTCTCCAATTCCAAAACCCATTATCATAACATAGCGTCACACGTGCCGTCATTTCTCGCGTCGAGATTTAGGATATGAAAAATCCATTGTGTAATTACACAGTTCTATATTATCTTCATACTGATATCAAGGTAATTTTTATAAAGTGGTCCACTGAGAAAAAGTTTTATACTGGAAATTAGTTACGGATGAAAGTACCAACTCTTTTTATTGTGAGATAACGGATAATGTTATAACGAATTCTGAAGTGTAAAATATTTTTTTTCCTGCAAATGATGAGGTGGCATGTCAAAAATGTCGACAAAAATCTCATCACCGAAATTTTTACTCGATTGAATAAATAGAGTGCCCATCCTTCCTTAATAGACGCTCTGTTTTTTGCCAATAAAAAGTAGTTCTGGTGCAAACATTTTCAAAAAAAAATATTTTTTCGTAATTTACACCTTTTCTACACAAGCTGTAAAAATTTCATCAAATTCCGATGGATAATAAACTTTTGACGCGAGTTCAAAGTGAAGAACTCGCAAAGCATGTTTTGTATAAGTACAAAAAAGTGAATGGCAAAGATTTGAAAAAATCGTGGTTTCACTTTAAATTTCAGGGATGTGCCCGTATTACAATTAAAAGTTATAAAAGAAGGTTTAGTGAATCCGAAAATGTCAATTTCAAAAAATCATAACGAAAATAACTTTCTCTTTCAACCCATGGAAAGTAGAAGTCGAAGGAAATTTGTTTTGAGAAGAATGACAGGGTAATATGAACACCCAAATATATTT
>JAQIXN010000695.1:0-30544 GCA_034698145.1 Proisotoma minuta
CGTTTCAAACCCCGTTCAAAATGACTGACACTTTTACTACATATTTACCTATCTTGTAGTGCTCATGATCTTTGCAAATGTTGTAGGTAAGAGGAATAACAAGCTCTTGGTTTACTCTGACATACGGGAGCGAGATTTTCCCACAGTCAAACCGTGGGAAACAACCTTGGCTCGAGCCACAACCGCGATGCAGCAGATGCAGATGGGACCCTTTTTACACATACTCACCCAACAAAGGCTTTTTTGTGGACTGGGATTGCTGCATGGGGCTTGGATTTTATATCTATGACTTGTAAAAGACGTGTAACAGAAGGAGTTTAATGACAGACAGACAGCCAATATCAGAGCTAAAGTTGTTTGTAATATGAGACTGATTACGTATAAGACTTTCTTCCCTTATCTTTCACTGTTAAAAGCATTTATTTGATGCAGTTGTTGAGTTGTTCACGGCATTCCGCATCACTACTGGATATATCTATATATAGGCATTATTGAATTACATTTGAACCAATTTAACCCTTTAAAAACATAATACTGTATAGTGGATTGAAAACAGTTAATTTTTTTATTGCTTGGTTTATTATAGGATTTATGTTTTCTTTTCTATCTATTATTAAGTCATATCGATTTCTGTATTGGATACTTTGTGTACTGAGACACTTATAAAAAGTTATTGATGACAGATTTAATGAGATTTGGATAGGAACTTTTATATTTTGAACTAGTAAGTAAATATGTCCATTTTATTAAAATCTCTCTGAATTTGTAGTAAAACAATGCATCAATAGTTTGCAAATATATCGGGGCAAAATGCGACATTTATTGAACCTTCATATAAAAAGTAATTTGTGAAGTGTGTCATTTTAATTTGCATTCTATTTTATCGATAATGACAATAATGCATACCAAAAGACAAAAGGGTTGGACAAAATAATAAAAGAACATCACCTGCCCTTTCCATTCATGAAATTGGGAGTCACAGAGAGAGAGAGATATTAGTAAAGGGTTGATTACACACGAGGGATGATGTCCTACCTGTTTAATAGTCTGATTATTAGCAAAGCTATTTACTGCAGGGAATGAATAGGTAGTTGAAAGTGAACTCGTGGGAATGAGGTTTTATCCAACAATCGAATGCCACCACATGCCATACGAAGTGCGGCGATTGCATTGTTATGCCACTGTTGTTGTGACTGAATACTGACTCGGGTGTGGGAAAACACACGGAACAAATATTTAAAATGTGTTTTCTCAATTGTTACTCATGAATGGAGTCGTATTCCGTGCACCAGTTGGCCCCTTTGTTCTCAATCAACCAGAATCACAAAAAACAAACCTCAACAATGCAATGATTACAAATTAAATTTACTTTGGGGAACTTTGACTTTCACCGTTTGAGTTGATTTTTATTATATTTTTTGGAACCCAACCCTTATGCTTCCTATAACTAATTTTGTATTGTGATGTTATCTCTCTCTGCGTCCGGCCTTGATATATAAACGGACAGAGGGTTAAATAAAATTCCACTGCTTATATTTAATGTAAATTAGAGACAAATGGTTGATGTTTATGTGTGGGAGATTTTTATGGAACCGGAACCCACTTTGAAGGGTAATAAGGGCGGTTGTTAAATTAGATTGTTGTCTCGTGCTACTAGATAAATACAACATTCTATATTGCCTTGTTTTGTTATATTTTGGGTGGAGTTTGTTGAAATAATTCCACAGGTTGCATTGTTACTCACATAATCATAGCGTGAGAAACTGGTTAGATAAATTGTAACGCAGGGACAAATTATGTGTATTTAGGGCCATTTTTTGTATTACCTGTTGGACTGGACAAATCAGTAAATTTTATTTGAGAGCGTGTGACTGTGAATTCCCATCAAGTTAATTTTTAGGTTCCTTTTAATCGATGGGGAAAGTCACAATCTCCTATTGTTTGTGTACGGGAAAAAGATGTTTTACTTTTGATTTTAAATATAACAACTATTGTCCCACGATCTTTTTTGTTTGATACTGGGCTTAATTGTTTTTGTGATATTTGACCCTAAAATATAGATACTTGTTGAAGCATAACTTTATTGGCCTTTTTTTATTTGAAAAAATATGTATATGCACTCTACCACTTGCTTCCTCTTACAGTTTATTAATTATTTTTACATACAATATTGTTAAAAATCACACAATTCCTTGAATTTATATTACAATGGATTGATCGTGAAATTTTTAGGTAAACTCCCACCTAATAATTGGCGTATTAGTCACACAAATTAAGATTTTTACGCTCTTCAATGATCGTGGAAAACCGGCTTTGGAAATTGGAATTTGGGGCGAATTTGTGTTGCTTTTTATTGTAAGACTTGAAATTTTATGCACTACAAACTGAATCTGGGTTTTGTAAATTTGTATTAAATTTCTACTCCATTACCTTTCCCACAAACAACAAAGAACTGGTAAAACCAAGACACTTGCTTAGGCAAAAATTACATGATAAAGTTAAAATATCCTCATTAAAAAGACTAAATATACCGAAGATGAGATGGCAAACGAAAGATGTTATTTATTTATGCAAGTAAAAACAAAACAGAATTTTAATAAATTAATGTTATTTTTAAAACGAAAAGTGATACGTTTCAAGTCTTAATTTTTTTTAAACTCAAGTTTAGCTAAATAGAATCAAAAGACAATCTGCACAACAGATAACAAACAAATAAATTAAGCAGTCAACAAATGTTGTAATATCTATTGAGACAAAAGACGGTTTAGATTACCTTTGCAAATGTGCCATATTGCAAATGATAGTTTTTCTTTATAACTTTTAAAATGTTGCATAAAAGAGTCAGATAAATACAAGACAAATCGGTTTCAAAAACTCGAAGTCCTCGTACGTGCAAGTCCAAATTTAAAACAGATTTGTTTAATTTTTCTTTGTCAACGTCAACATGCATGGACAACTCAACCCCACTGTATGTCAGCCATATGTCACACATGGAGAAAAGATTTAATAAATTTTGAAGAATACGCATTTTTTATTACAAAAAATCAAAACCCGATCCTGGATTATTTTTCCAAACAAACAGAACAAAAAAAAGCTATATATTTTCATCGCATAAGCATGAGTGAATCAAAAGAAATATCGTACATATAGAGAAGCCTCACTCGCCAACAATTTGGTCGGCGTAATTATGAGGGTTTTTGAAAACTAAATTTTATGACAAGTTCGTGGTTACGATTTAGCTCTGACTGTTAGAATAGTGACATTGACGTTCCGCTTGTTAAGCCTTTTGGCTACTCCTCCTGACTGTCATTATTCCTTGAATGTCCATAAGCAGCACGAGAAAGAATCCATCCACGCCGAGGAAGATAAAAGAAAGATTATGGTGGACCAAAAGCCAAGTTGAATAGGCCCAAGTGCCTTCACATTTATTTTTATTATGATGACTTGAGACATTCATTTGAAATGGGACGAAACGAGCAAAGTATATCTATCTTAAAAGCCTCAAAACCAAAAGTAAACAGTGGGAGCATCACTCAAAGAAATTATCTTGGTGAGCCCAAACAAAGCAGGACGTTTGAAAATTCTGACACTTTTTCTTTGGCACAAGACATTGAACATCTCACGTTCCGTAGGATTTAAAATGACTTGTTTTCTTATTCCCTGCTGCTGAGGAAGAATGACTAAACTTTGTTCCCTTAAGTAAACAAATGACCAGAAAATAAGAACAAGATAAAGTTCAACATTTCCTTTTCATAATAAAAATGAATTGTTTTAAATCAGAGCTTCACAAATTTTCGTCATCTATCATCAATGCTGTCATCCCAAAAGCAACGATACAATGCCCAATTTAAAAATGTCAGAGATCGTTATCAAAATTTTCAGTTAATGAAATGAGCGGTTTAGATTTTCAATAGTCTTTAGTTTTATCTTTTCACTCAGCCAAAAACTGTGCGTTAATCATTGCATTGAAAGGAAATGTTTTGAGACAAAAGTCTTTTTTTGACAGATGAGAAGGGTCCTGAAATTTGCTGAAAAATTGTTTTTCAGTAACGCACATAATTGATTTAGTTGGGAATTTGATCAGATTAAATAAATTCCTTGGGAAAGGGAAATAGGAATAGAAGAGCAAGGTTAAGTTTAGAAATTAGGAAGAAAATAAAAGGTGTGACAACAATTAAGTGTAGAATACACGCGTGGGTAAAATAAGCAATTGTTGATTCTAGGACACTAATTTTCACACGTGCTGATACTACTTTTGCCTTTTACTTTCACTATGCAAAAATATATTTATACATTTAACAATTCATTTCCAGAGTATAGTTTGTAATTACTATTAATAACCAAACAGAAAATAGGTACATATACTTATTTATTATGACTATGCACAATAAACTCAATTATTTTGATCTTTTATTGCGTATATTATTATATTTTAGTCTACTGCAGTTTAGTAATTTACATTGTTGGTGGTCATTCATTGACCATTGTTTCGACTGATCAGCACATTATTGCAACATTATTACGTTAAGAATTAAAAGTTGCAGTGAGTCTTGTTTTGATTCCAGAACTTGACCTGTTAACATTTGTTGCATGTTGTGGTATGAATTTCGCATAACTTGAGACATTCCTTTCCCATTCTCATGAGAAAATGTCGAGTCGGTAAATTTGCAAACGACCCTGTAATACGTACTTTTACTTTGAGCAGGTTTCAAATTCTTCATAGGCCATTTACTTTTTTTCTGCGTTCATAATAATAATAGTAGTAAGTGTAAGCCCCATTAATTATAATCGTGCCACTTGTATCAAAAATATTCCATCCATCATCACATGATATTATGACTAATGATAATTTTCACAGACAAAATTAACGTTAACTATATAGACGTTTTGATGACCGATATCAAATTTCAATGGCATGGTGTAAGAAAGCCAATAAACTTTGCTTATGAGCCATATCGCTTTTCTTTATTGTTTTAGTAAATGAGTGTAATATAAAGAATCAGACAGATTGTCTTTTCATTATTATTTTTATTATTATTTTAAACGAGCCTAGTTTGTTTTGAGAGAGAGAGATTGTAAAAAATCCCACGCTAGAATATTTATTGTTTATGACACATTAACACAAGCACAATCAAATTATTTTATTACTCTGTTCGGATTTCTTTACCCTTTGGCACGTATGTATATGTATTTATGCATACTTATACATGCATATAATAATAATACAACCGTAAATTATATAGAACATTTAAATGGTGGAGATTTTAACAAGGCACAGGTAAATTTAGAACAATGTTATTAAGTAGTGGAAACTATTTTACTAATCCCTTAAGAGTTGCTGAGAACGTGCGGTGTTTCGTACAGTTAATGAGCTCAGCTCAACGTACACATACCTATAATCTCATACCTAGTTATAATCTCAAACTTAATGAGGACCCTTGAACAGATAAATACTTAAATCATTCAACTTTCCCAAAGTTTAAGGGTTCACACTGACCATCAAATATTGAGTTTCATATAAATTATCTGATATCGGTGTCTTTGATGATTTCTTGAGGTAGGAGCAGACAGCTTTTATTGTTGGAATGTCGAAATATTGATTGATGTCTAGAGCAAAGTTATTGTCCATCCCCATTTATTATTTACCAATATTTGTGATGATGAGTGCCACTTGTGTCTTTAATATGCTATTTGCCGAAAAGAGAGACAGGGAGGCGAGACATTCGACGATGGTGAGTAAACGTGTGCATGCACAATTTGCCTATTGATTATCAAGTGCGATTCTAATTGTTTGAACATTGGAAATTTAAAAACCGAGTGATAATCTTTCTAATCTCTTTATGGCTTCCCGATCTAGGCTAATTCCGGCTTATTCCCTGTTATTTGGAGAGCACGATATAAACTTTTTCCAACCAAGCCTAAAAAATATCTATTTACAAAAGTGGTCATTTAATTTTGGTAATTTCAAAAAAGGCAAGTCTAGAAATAAATTGCCGGAAATTAACAACTGATATTCATCTTTTTCTTTCTTTATAATTCAAGCCAAACCAAAAGTACAATGGTAACTCACAACTCGACTTGACGAGACAAAAGAGCTGTGAAAATTGACTTAAAATAGTAGTTTAATGCAGATCATATACACAACAGTATCTCAGGTCGTGTCAATCTGTGGGAATTGGGCGCTTTCCATTAGGCAATATGTCACGGTCATATTTATTAGTTGCCATTTAAATTTGCAGTCAATTTATTTGTACTACCCTTTAATTCTGAATAAAATTTGCGTAAATAATGGGAAGAATGATTCTTGGTTGTTTTGTGTTTCCACTTGAAGCTGCTGTTCAATGAAAAGCGTGTTTGTATATTATGCATTATTATCATTGAATTAATTAAAGTAAAGAGTAGCATAGTCGGCACTCTTTGTTGCACGAAAATAAGTAATTGCAAACTTTGCCATTTGGTGGTTGTTGATTTATCATAACAGGAATCAATTTATTTAATTTATTGAGAGAATTCTAATTGCATAAGAGAGTTGAGCTTTTGTTTTGAATATTTGGTGGAAAACAATGTTTAATATAAACATAAGTATATAGGTAGAAGAATAAAGGTCCCTTAAGGACGTGCCTCCAGTTCTTTGACTATGGGCCCTTAAGATCTGGCTGCATGACTTCGTTATGTCGGAAAGTGGTGGCATTCTGAGCGTCTGCTTGGGAGTGTGACTTCAGGTGTGAGCCGTGAGCGTGGGAAACATTACTAGCTTTAAGTCTCAGGAGTTGCTACTGAAAAGAATCACTCACTCAACCAACCACACCGATTCTTCATTTTTTTTCTCCAAATGCCTCCACATGTCTCAAGTAATTTACTCTGCGTATGCCAGACTCCATCCACTATTTTTTTTATTTCCAATAGTCAAGCTCATTATTAATTTAATCAGTTTGATTATGTCATTATCATAGATTTTTCTAAATCTTATTCTCATAATAAAAATTGATACATGTTTTACAAAAGTTTACTATACTGACAAATATAGAAATCACAATATAATTAGTTCCAACCAAAACTGCATTTGACCATTTATATTATGCCAATCTTGCGTGAACTTCTTAAGAAGATGTTCTCATCATTATGATAATCGGGGGCGCAAGGGACGACTTAATGACAAGTTTTATTTATTTATTGGTATACAACCATCTACTGCTAACTGCCTCTTTCTTATTAGCATTTTACAAAGCCCACAAACAAGAATAATAAGGCAGGAGGGAGTACACGTACCTCAAACCATTAAACTGTAATGGTATTAAAGTAGTAAGCCCCAAACTAAGCTCAAAGCAATCCAATGTTATTGTGGCTTGGCATAGCATCACATCGTGTGAAGGCAGCAGAGCTTTATACCCCGAGAAATTACTTGTCTCAACTCATTCACAAGCCAACTCTTGACGCGAGCACTTCTCCGACAAACACATATAATAACTTTAGTCATAAGTCTCATAAGCAATAATTGTGGGTAGTTTGGCCCAAGTCTAGTTAATTTAAATCAGTCAGCTTTGACAATCAGTTAAGTGACAATCAGCCATTATGGCAGCTACCGTGGCACAAGAGGAGCAGCCAATCTCCAGAACTTATCAATATAGGAAGGTGATGAAGCCAATGCTCGAGCGAAAACGCAGAGCCAGAATAAATAGGTAAATTTTATATTTTTTTATAAAATAAATTGATCTTTTGTCTCAATTTGAACAAATCTCAATAACCATTTTGTTTCTTCAACAGGTGTTTGGACGAGTTGAAAGAGCTATTGGTGGGAGCACTTCAAGCAGAAGGAGAAAGTGTCTCGAGATTGGAGAAAGCTGATGTTCTTGGTAAGTTTGTTTACAAAAAACCTCCTCTTGTTTTTATTCTGTTGAGATTACAGTTGAGAAAATCTCATATTGCTCCTAAAGTTTCTAACCAAGATCTTTTGTTTGATTTACAGAGTTGACAGTTCGTCATTTGCATAAACTGAGACGGAATCAGCAGCTAAGTGAAGGTAGATTTCGTGATGGATATCTTCATTGTTTGAACGAAGTGTCAAAATATGTCTCAAACACTGCAACTGGACATTCTCTCGACATCTCAACTCGCCTCCTCACCCATTTAGATCAATGCATTCGGTCGGTAGAGTCAACTCACCCACAACAACATCTCATCCATCCCCAGTCAATCCCTCAAGGCTCGCCCCCTCAACTTTCTCCAGGGTATCCAGTGCCTTCTGGAGCAATGATAAGTCCCGTGGGCCCTTCAGCCAGTGGGGGTGGTCTAAACCTACTGACTTCTTATACCCCACCCACGTCCCCTGTCTCTTCCACTTCCCCCAACGGGGTTCAAAAGCTGTACTATGTTCCAAGCTCATCTGTTGGTGGATCTTCTGCTTCTTCAACTGGTAGTTTGAGTCCAATTCCTCCTGCTCATTACAATCCATCCAACAACAGCAGTTTTTATGCATCTCATTCTTCATCTCATCAGCCACTTTCTCTGTGCACAAAATCTCTCAATCCGGATGAGCCATTTGATCTTTCCAACAATGTGTGGCGTCCTTGGTGAAAACTCCAAAGTGTTATATTTTTCTTGGGAGAGTAATAATTATATAGTGCCTTTAATTGATAAAAAAACTTTAAATGTATGCCAACCTAGCCAGACCCAAAAATCAACCTGTCTTTCATTCAGACATCACAGTGAGAACATTTTAATATTATTTATTTAATTTTATTACCCAAAGTAATTTTAGTTCAAATCATTTTTAATTAAAATTTTATATTTATTATCATCATAGTATATTTAGTTAAAAGTAGTCGAATGTGACACATCACATGAATACATTACGGGAATGCGTGCAGACAATCAAATCATTAGAAAGGTTAGGCTAATAACTCAATCATTATTATTGTTATTTTTAACCGCCTATGCCAATAATGAGTGACTGTAATATTAATTGCCCTTTAGCATAGTTGCTGTTATTGTAGATTTTATTTTATTACCCTAATCAATCACAAGTACACACAATGCACTTTTGCTAGTTCTACATTATGATGAAAGAAAGTCGTTGACAATCAGTTCAATCAGGAGATTTTTTGGTCTTTAGAAATGAAATCAGAGCCTTTATTAGGAACAATCCCTCATTTCAAGTCAAAAGTTTCTTTGATGTGATGTACATAAGATAATAAATATATATTATAATTTTCCAGAGCACAACTCTATTTAGATTAAGTGTTAATATTATAATAGTATTATCGTTATCTCGCACTTTTCTCACGCTACTTTACCAACTTTTGTATTTACTTTACACTAAATTTGTTATTATTACTTTAGGAATTTATAATAATTCCAATAGTCAATCCATTTCTTACAATGACTTTTTTTATTTAATCGCTTATATCGTTTTTGGTATTCAATAAATTGGATCTCAAGTTTAAAGAAAAACGTGTATCAAATTGCCCCGTTTATTTTGTCTCATAATTTACAACAATACATAAATACATATTTCATTTTAGAAGCATTAGCATTTTACCATCTTAAAAGCATTCTTAAACCTTGGTCATAGAATTAGCAACTTTAAATCGTTATCTGACTTCTTCATTAAACTACAGTTGTTTGCAGAATGTATGTAGCAATGTGAAATAAAAACCAAGGCATTGGGCATGGGAAGTAGTTATTTAGCATAATGACGAGGCACACTTCTTCTTAAGATGTGCTAGTCTTTTTAGTAAATTTTCAATGCAGATTTTAGCACTTTCGCCAAACCCATTAACGGAGGTTCTGTTGAAAAGATTTCGTGTGGTAGACAGACAGCCAATGAGAAGCACCAAATTATTTTTTGTTCTATTTTGCACGGTGTGTAGTTGAGGTGAGAGACTGCCTCTTTGGCGTAACATAATATATTGCCCAACACTCTGATCATCTTCATTTGTAATTATCACTCATTCAATTCATTATGATTACCAACCAATACAAACTTACAAATCTTGCTCAATTGCATGTGCTTAAAAACAAATGTTTGAGTCATGTGATGATTTCTTTGGATCATCATGATGGTTCCAATAAGAGATTTCAGAGTTTAAACAAATAATGGTTACTGAAATACCCCAAAATTACTGACTTGACAAATTCAACAGTTAAAATGCAAATATAGAGCTTTTGTTATCAATCATAACATTTTTTCCGAGACCACCACCAGTTTGAGATTTGACGCCTCAAGAATGTTACGAATTCCTCATCCAATCTGTGGGACGACAAAGATGATTGTTTAACTAACTACTATGTACACTTTTGAATTTACGACATGGCATTACGCTACACAAATACAGTAACAAACACAATACATTTCCATTGTTTGGATGAAACAAACCACTCAATTCAAAGTCAGAAGTTATTAGACATTTAACAAATGAACTGTAAGTGAGAGAGAGAGAGAGGGAATAGCATTGGCTGTGTTTATTATCTCAATTTGGTGTCCATCGGGAAGTCTTTGGATAACCGCACTTGACCAAAGTAAACACAATATCGATGGGAAAAGCAAACATTCTTCTTAAAAATTTCAAAAACTTATTATATCAAATAATGAGTCAAGGACTTGGTATTTAGTTAGTTAAATAGTTATCGATGTCACGTCACAAGAAAATTAATCAATTTGGTTAACACAAGAACAAGAAAGAGTGTGAGAACTGATAATAATTTGTAAAATCATGTGGTGAGGTCATCATACAAGTTTTAGAAAGAAGTAGATTACACTTTACTCAATTAAAGTAAAACAATTTATGATGCAAAAAAATAAAGTTGATCTTCTTTAAATAAGTAAACTTCAGTGGCATCAAACCCCAAAGTCGGCTCGTCATTCCCCTCAAAAAAGGAATATCATCTATCTATGGAATGTATAAAAGAGCGTTCATAATTTTAGTTGCAAAAAATAGAGTGGATTGAAATATTCTGTGTGTGGTGATAGAAGAAAGGGCCAAGAAATGATGAGGCATATGCCTGTAGCACGTGCTAATAGCTGAGCATCAACGGGTTAGAGCGTTCCCACGTTCACGAGAATAGCTAAAGGCTATCACAATCTTTTTAAGACATAATCCAGCCGAGACAAGTCTTACACATTTTATATCGTGTTAATTTATCCAAGCAATCACTCTTAACAGTCTCAACTGGTTAATAAATGCAACCAGAACAAAAAAAACATTGATTATTGTCACACTTGATCAATAAATTATTTTGATTCATGTTCAATTCGATTACATGAAGTTGTGTTTAGATATTACATTATATTGCAGACAATCTTTTAAAGGCCAAAATATTTCTCTTAATGCGGACAAAATTAGCTCAGTACAAAATAACGGAAGGGTTATTTATTATAAATGGAAGTCAAATAGAGGTTATGGTAGTAATTTCTTCAGGTAGCGAGTCGGACATATAAATGTGCATGTTAGAAAGCAGTTTATATGCAAAAAACGTGTCGTAATTCTTAATAAGACTGGGCTTGCCCCAAACAGCATGCCATAAAGATACCACATCCCAAAGCCAATCTCCACTCTCCTTCTTAAGTGAGTAGCGTCGTACTCGTAATGATCATCTCTGTAAACACTTCTTAGCTACCAACCAACTTATCAGCTTGCTTTTGATTTTGGTTCCCACGATCTTCTCATGGGAACCTGCCTCAGGCGTCTTTCAAGATGTGTACAGTAGAGAATTCATTATACTCAACCACCACCAACCACCCGTCTTATTTACAAGAAAGTTTAGTTAAACCTTTTTTGTTGGTCTCGTGTTCCTATTATGTCCCAATGGCTTGTTGTAGGTGTAGGAATATTATTATCCATCTCTTTCACCGGTATACACTTTGTTACTCTTTGGCTTCTTTTTAAAGTATGACTTCTTTTCAACAGAACTACCCCTGATACCACACACTCTACACTTGCATACTTGTAACTTTATTTCGGTCTCAGTTTATAAGCCTTTCAATTTGATGTTAATTGAACTGAAGAAATCTGAACATTTACTTTCTCTTTTTAAATAGTTCAGTTATTATTCATTTAATAAGCTATAGGCAAATTGAGACTCGAGTATCACTGACAGTATATATATACTATTATATACCAATTTAGCCATGTCAAAGTTTGGAATCGCACATGAATAAATGATTTAGACGTATCAGTAGTATAATGTTTTACTGAACTGACTTCCTGCTTTTTAATACATTGCCACAACATTTTACAACAAAAACAAGAATCTTTTGCGTACCGTTTAAATTAAATTACAGATAATGCGGATTTATGGTCCAAATGCTAAGAACAAACTTGCGTAAAATCTATTTGAAAAGCAATGACTAGACTTGTTAATAGAATCCTTGATCTTTTTGACCTAAAGAGGGTCATCATTCACAATTTTTATCCAGACTTATATTGCACAAATAGGTAAACGGTACAACACATAAATGTGAGCACATGCCACGACAGGAGACTCCAATATATTGCGAAATGTCACAGATTAATCATAAATTTGCACATAGAATATGCAAATGTATTCTCAGCTCAATTCAAAAACAAAAATATTTTGCTGCTATTTAAATAAACTGCAGCAGGCCAAATATTATAGGAACTGTTGCAATCATATCTTCATTCGTCTGGTCAATCAATCTTGAATGAAGGCATTGAAGGCAATTTGTGACAAGCTCACTTTAAATGCTTCGCATGAATCTAAATCTGTCATTCATTAAAATCATAAATGATCTCGTTACCTACACAAAGTTCTTACACATCAACTTTAAATCCCAATTTTGTTTGGCCCTCAAAAGTTATCAATTAACAACGTAAGCAATTAAATTTATCTCAACTTTAGAAATCCTTTGTCAGCAAAAATTTCAAGAACACTAATTTGCCAAATGACATTGGAAGTGAGACTATAGTACATAAATGAAAGCCAATATGAATAAGGATTAATATATACACATAGATAAGGATCAAATGCTTTCCATAAATAATTAAAATTACTTATTCTAAACGATTAATACTAATTTATGTCATAAATAGTTGCTTTGTTTGATGGACTTTAAATCAGATTAAACTTTACATCGACATCGTGATCTGATCATCTTTAGTTTTATTCATCAGTAAAATTTTCAAATCCGTGAGAGCAGACCTAAAGTCATGAAACAAATCTCATCACAAGCTCGTGATTTCACTTGACTTGCCTTGTTTCAAAATAAACAAACCGCAAAAGGTACAAACAGTAGCAACAGTTTTATTCGTGAAAGTCATAAATGCACGATTAAAATTCTGACATATATTTGACTATAAAGTATATTTATTTTCTACAAGGATTATACATAACAATAACCATTATGCATTTGTTTCTGAATTTTATGTCGGTGCATAGTTCCATGATAAAGTAAAACAAAGATTCATAGACTGAAAGCAAGCTGCTAATTCGTATATTTTAATGGAAATATTATTCTGCCCCCAGACAGACAAGACAAGGCTCCACTACTTTATGTTGCTAATTTCCAGTAGCTTCTAATCTCGCGTTAACGACGGACGGCTTACAATTAGTTAACAGAACAAATGCTACATAACTTCACATCTTCAGACAATGGAATTTATTTGCACTTGTTTGCTAATACTTACTATTTGATTTAAAAATTTCTGTCAATATCCAAAATAAATATTGATTATTGTGAGTTTGCACTATTTTCATTTAATAGTGGTCTTGCAGCAAGACTCTTGCTACATATGCATAAGCTTTTATTTCTAGTAGCTATTGTTCTGATATTTTAGCTAATTTATTTATATATTATTAAATATAAAGTGACGACTTGTTTCGCTTGTACACAGAATGTATTAAAATTACCATAAGTAAATTGCTTCAAATTCCATCCATTTTAATAGATCATAATCAGATTGCAGCTACTGTGTGACGGCGGCCTTTGATTTGTGATAATTTGTTTCATCATTTGATGCTTGAGCAGTGCAGTTTAATAAGAGACACGATTTACAATCCATTTATCTAAGAGGCCAAGTTAAATTAAAACGTTGAAAAAAAAATCAAAATATGAAATATAACTGTTGTGAATGCGTTGCAAATTGCATTATGTATGCGGTTGCGATTTGACATGTGATAATTCTTTTAGAATTTCAGGTCAAAGTCGAATCAATCAGAAAGCTAAATATATCGGGTGAAGAGGAATGTAGTGCATATAAATAGTAGCTATTTATTGTGAAAAAATGCACAATTTATCCCAAATATTTTTTCTGTTTATGGCCATTTAATCGAGGGTAATCAATTGAACCAAATCGTTTCGTTCGTGGTGCATTTTAAATATATTTATTATTCTTATTGACGGAGAAAAGAAATTCCTCCACAAGTCATTATAAGCTAAAATTGACAAATTCTCAAGTGTGGACCAAAAGTGACAGCCGAAAAGGACAAACGATTGGCTTACTAGCTTGTCATTGTCAACTCTTTGAAACCAAAATAATTTATCCTTGCTATTTATCAGGAAGATTTTGAAGGAATTTTGTTTCAAGTCACTTTCTTTTCTAAAGTTTAATCCCATGCACATAGATACTCAAGTTCATTAGGCTCTTTTGTCGCGGTTTCCATATTTTGGTCAAAGACAATCCTAAAATAAATTAAGGAACGAAACCACAGATTAATGGTTCCAAGCACGACTTGAGTTAAGGAGGCAAAAGCTATTTTGCCTTTTTCTGTCAAGTTATACTACTCTTATTATTATGCTTGACGTTTCCTAAGATGACATTAACAAAGTGGGCTTCTTGAAAACTACATGGTTGAGACTTTGAGACACTTGACGTAGGTCAACTTTCTTTAATTTTTGCAGCCAGTTAAAAATTAGATTGGGCTTCTCACTTTATACATGCATAGCCAATGCCAATATTTTATTAATAAAAACTATGAAACTCAAACTATGTACATTTACCAAATAAAATTGTATAATAATTAATGAGGATTTAGGAATTTGCACTAGCAATTACACGAAATTGCACATATTTTTAAAGTTTTAAGTCTTATTACTACCTACTACTTTTGTACGTGTTTTGTATCTTGATTGCAGTGTGCATTGCCTAAATTAAAAGAAACTGGAATTTTCGTATGGTTCTTCAAGAGAGTTTGCGACTGTGGGAAAGTAGCATCTTCTCATGTCTCAAATTAATCTTGTGCAAAAAAGTTGTTGTGGGCATAAATTTATTTACAACTTCAACTCACACTATGTACATAAACACTTACTGTTGCTGCTAACTAACCGGTCATGGATTCTTATTAACTGAAATGCGCTGGCTTGGTTATCGCACCGCAAAAGCGAGTATTGTTCTTTAGTCTTGTTTTCTAAAAATTTATTGTCCACGACTTTTTTATAGGTAGTGTTCAAGTAGTAGTTGAGTAGCTTAATGTGATAAATCGACTGTCATCACTAATTATCGCTTTCAAAGGTAAAGTATGACCATTTTAGAAGGACATTTCTCTTCAAAGTTTTGGGTTTTTGTTATTCTTTTATCAGACAAAGGCAAAGTCATTTAGTTCATTCGCTAGTTTTTGAAAGCTTTTTCTGAAAACTCGAGAAAAGGAATCAACTGGAAAAGTTCAAGTCAATTAGGCTCATTGTAAAATGAGTTGACAAAGGCACACTTTTCATTTAGTGGGGGGTCTTCTTGCAAATCAACCAGTCTCGTTTACACGTGATGTTTCCACTGCCCACTTTCCTCGTGTCTCTTTACTTCAAGAGAGTGACAATATTCAGAAAAGAAGACGATGAGCCAAAAAGGTATCCTAGAAAAAGTTCAGAAGCAGTAAATTTGTCTATTGTGTCTAATCTTCACACCTGTAATTGGAAATATTGGGAAGAAATGTTAAATAAGTAACTTGAGCTAAATTTTCTCATTTTGCCTCACAAAGAAAAAAGTGTTGCAAAAAGTGAATTTGCCATTGAATGAAGCTTATAATAAAGGAATTTTTAAAGCATATGGCTTGTTGTTGAGTTTGGTATTACAGAAAATTACAGTATCCAAAATCACTCCAAACAAATATGATTTCAAAAAATGCCTAAATTAATTTGATTTTGTTCCACTGCACGCACACCAACATTCTCCAACCCGCTTTAACTACTAAGGCGTTGGTTTCTGATACATAATATAGAGGATTTTTATTGATTAAGTGTAACAACTTTTGATTACATTTTATTTTAATAACTTCATTTTGCTCTTCACGAAAAGGACTCATCATCACCACCATGAAATCGATAGACGCAATCAAGTGAAGATTAGATGATTGTTGAGCATGGGGATGAAGGGCAGGTGGACTTATTATGCGTAATTATTCCAAAGTCTTCCTTTTGATTGAGTCAGAAGAAATCGATTTGTCTCAAAGGAGGTCGATTAACTGAAAACCGCTTATTTAATCCGAAACAAAGCCTTTGGAATGACCTTTGATATTTTATCCAGGAGCAGCCCAAAGCAATTGCTTCAAACTATTTGAGGGTGGGATGAAATGGCTTAATTAACACACAAGAGAACAATGGGCTTCTGAATTTAACTGAGAGCAAATTAACATAATTTTCTTCATTTTGGGTTGTGCGTGAAGCCAAGAAAGATTTTAAATGATGGGTTGTCCTCCAAAATGATTAGTGGCTTTTATGAAAAACTAAAAATTACCATTTTCATCTCGTTATTTCACTAATGTACGGTAAAATTAGATTTCAAAACTATTAATCAATCGTCCAACTGTATTTATAAACTGAAATGGACTTGGTGAAAATTACGTTTAAAAATTTGGTTGGTTGAAACGACCGTTTAAAATCATTAGAGCAGAACCATCAAGTATATTATATAACTACTGGACAGAAAATGAAAATGAGGCATGTAAACTATGGAAAGACAATATGCGTATTCACCAACCAGTGAAAATGTTCCAGTTGGAAACTCTTCTAAGAACGTTTCTTATTTAATTTGTTTTATAAAAATTCACAAGGCAGATAAATAATATCCACGTTTAATTTTTAAGTTGTCAGTTGAGAGGTTCCGAAAATTGAGGGCAACGTATGCAAATAAAATTAAAGCATAGACAATGACGATACGCTTGGTGGTCGCAAAGGGTGCGTGAACTGCGACTCTGTGTGAAATTGGTCACTCATCCAAATAGTCTCAGAACAACTTTTGATGAGATAGTTCTCAGGGAAAGATAATAACTGGAACACCACTAATTAACAACATTATTATGATGACTGAAATATGGAGGGGAAATTGCCGTTATAACAAACAGATTTGTGTACTTATTTCTGCTCCAGGCTTACCAGATCATAAAAATAATGCACATAATTAATATAACTCATTATAGATTTATGTATGATTGCAACGATTGAAATCAACCTAATTTCTACTTATATGAGGTCTTTATATATTAATGATTACTGCATTGCACATTATTCATTGTCGGTGGTTCAAAATTAAAAGAAATGTGTAAGAATCTCATTATATTACTCTGATTTTATATTTATTGCATGTTAATAATAAACAAAATAAAATAAATCGGTCACATGATTACAGTAAAAATAATAATTAATATTAACTGAAATAATCTCAGTTTCAAGACAAAACCCATTGGCCGTCACTAAATCTTGATCGTATCGCAGAACGCTGTCTCAACTGATACCGAGCTGGCACTTTTTCATTTTCGCCATTTTGTAACTTGCGTCTGATTTCATTCTTGTCATTCTTGTGTCCAGTAAGATTGCCATTATTACGAATATTAAGAGGTCGTGGTCTTCGTTTCAAACGCATGACTTGGCCATTATCTATTTCCCTTGATGGAATGCTCAAAATTTCAGGAGCTGCTGCTAATTGCTGATGCTTTGACTTGTTGCTTGTTGTTGCTCGTTGTTTATTTGATGCGCCATTTGATGGTCGCTTATTTCTACAAAGTGCAATTTGTTGCATCAAAAGATGAGTGCAAATTCAAATGTTTAAATACTTACGGTCTGGTGATTAAGGGACTATACAAACTTTCTCCAATTAAAGTCAATGGTGAAATGGATACAAGAGATATTGGAAGCAGCAGAATCTTTCTCGAAGCTTTGTCTGTGGTCATTGGGGAAGTTGAAACTAAATTACTACTTCTTGGTCCAATTGCACCGCCGCGTTGGCACCTTTCCCAATGATTTGTCCTGGCTTCCAGCGATCTCACCTGGATAATTTGACGACAGGTTTGACAAAGAAACTTAAACTTCTCTAAATTTTTATAAAAGATTCCTTAATATAACTCTTATATATAAGTAATTTCCAATTTAATTTACACTACCTGAATTGAAGATCTTATTGTGAGCTGTCTTTAATAATGGGTTTGTAAATCCTGGTGAAAGTTTTCCATTTCCATCAACGTGGAAATATTTTATGTTCCCTGCCATTTTATAAAATAATAAAATAATTATTCTATACTCCAAAAAATTAGAGCTACAAGTTATTTGGTTTGGGGTAATTTGATTATTGTTTAGCGTCATTTGCATTTGTGAAGTATGAAGCTCTGTGTTATTGAAAATTCCAGAATGAAAACGTTTGTGACATACAACAAAAACTTTATCGGATGGCATTTTCATGAAAAATGCATTTATATGTATTTTTTTTTAATTTCATTCGGTTGCCCTAATTTGCTGAGCATTGTTTTCAAATGGAATTTGATGAAACAATTTAATGAACACCCAAGTTGCAAAAATTAAGAATCTGGTTTAACATCCAAATATTATAACAATCCTCGACGTTTGTATTTAATAGTTCAAATTCCATTAGGTGGTCGAATAAATCAAAAAATTACTAAATTGCTCAGTCAATTAATGATTTCTCATTCCTTTTCATTGAACATGAATAATTATTATTGTTTTTGAATAATATAAAATTATTGCTGACTGCATTAATTTGGTAAAATTTAAGGATTTTTTAAAATTATTTGTCTGCAGACAGAGGAATTTGAGCGAGATACGATATAATTCATTATGTCGTTGTACCGCTGCTGCTTGACCGCTGGTGATGAGATTAAGATGAATTTCTTACCACCATTGATTTTCTGAACGATTATGATTTGGCAGGATTACCTCTAATCATAAGGTAATAATGTGGACGAGATCAAAGATGGTAATATCAATCAAACAAATTTAAATGCGGAAGGCATAGCATCTTTAAAACCAAAGACATGTTATTATGTGTGTAGAGATCCACAATTCCCACCCTCAATGTTGAAAAATTGCTACCTGATTTGGCTTGAGTTGTTTTTGAGTTGGCTTGCGGTCTCTTTGCACTTAAGCTCAAATCTCAGTTCAAACTAGTAATTTGGGCAAATTACCTGCAACGGGTTAAAAGCAGGTCTGACAGTGGCAAAAAACGGATGCTCAACCAAATGCTAATTATTTGAGGTATCATTAAGTCTAAAATGTAAAAGCCATGTTTTATTCCACTACCAAAATTTATTTGGCTCTAATCAAACGTTAAAAATATAGTATAGTACAAATCGAGAAGGAGCCAATGCCAATTCTTTATTCTCAATTTGTTCCTCCCCTTGATTGTTTCAGTCAAAAGAGGTCTTAGCAGAAATGAACGCCTATCTGACATCTGTATAAAAACGTCGTCTCAATAAAAATATACAGAAAAGCCTATATGGGACATCAAAGAAGTCTTTTATCCCGTGATTAATCGGCTCCTTCACTAAAGTGCTATCACATGCATCAGCTAAAAAAGGAACGACGAGCAAATAAAAGCTATTGACGTAGAAAGTTGGAGTAATAATAATTTGAACGCAGTGATCAACAAGTTGCTTAATCATTTCAAACTTTTCTAAAGGCTTTATTATACAAACATAACATTTCACAAGTACAAAAGACATTTCTTTTATTCTGTTCCATTTGTGGTAATGAGTCAATTCCCAAGAACGGTACTTTACTATGGCTCTTCTAAGCTAGATATTTTTTTAATTTTGCATACATAAAATGATATTTAGTTTCATCTATGATCTATTCGGTTTGTGAATATTTTTTTTACTACACGAAAAGAGAAAACAAGTAAAGAACTTGTGTAGTGGTTAAAAATACCAGCATATAGATACATACACATTATACATAATATGCAACACGAGAGTGAATGAAATGTTATCATTTTGCTCTAATAATCAGCACAATAAAAATGACAGAAAAAGAGTGCTCATTGATCTTTGCGAGTGTTGACTATGCTCGTAGCGTGAGGTTTGCACCAAATTGTTAGAGATTTGTACCACAACCTTAGGTGCAAGACCACCCGTTGACCAATAAAAGATGTGATATGTGAGAAGAAATAAAATAAAATCTGTCATGTCAATAGTATCAATAGTGTCAATAGTCAAATAAGGTTAGCAGAAAAATGCTTTGTTGGCTAGCAGTCAGTTCTTGGCCATAAGATGATTCGTATGCAACCCATACACTGTTGACTATCTTAAACTCAGTAGTATTTTATTTAACAACAGTTGATATATGCAAAATTTTCTACATAAGGATGCACTCGTAAGATCTTCCAACTCACCTCCAAACCGTGGGAACACGAGTTGAAGAAGATTTAATGCCAACATTTAAAATCATTTATGATAACTACTGTCTAGCTAACTTCTACATTAATGCCTTCAGCAATAATCCAATCTGTCTATGAATCAAATTATGTATGTTGCGATCACTCGCTCTTGCAACAATAACTAATGGACTCGTGTTTTCTTTTTATGACCACGCATTTAACTCAGCCCCTTATTCAAAATACTTACATATAAGCAAATTCATTATTGACACATGTTGCTACCACTTTTGCAAACTGTAAACGATTCTAACAAGTTCTAATAATAATACATATAGCTGCAAAGCAAAATTATTACTATGACTTGCAATGATTTGTGGATGAAAAATAGATGGGATATTTCAAACTGATTGAAAATAAAATCAGCAAGTATTAGGTCTGTCGGTTTTTGTCAGTTTTTGTAAATTTGAAAAATGGAGGAATCTAAAGAGCAAACGCGTAAAAGTGACAAAAGCAATTCATTTCAATTTGCATACGTTCCTGAGAAAAATAGGATTTTGGTGAAAGTTTCTCACGTGAATGAAGCTATGATGGATTTCAAAGCAGAAGTTTATGACGACAAAGCTAAAGAGGATTGTCATTTTGTACGAATATTACGCGTTGGCCCTGCTCTTAAAAACGATGTAAGCTTTTAAAATAAACACTTGGATGTATTTTATTAAAATAAAAAAACTATTTTGTAGAAATCGGTGGAGCCAGGAAGACTAGTCATTGTTCACAAATCCGCAGGACATTATTTAGAGCGTTTGAGCAAACAATTTAAAGATGACTACTACTTAATTAGGGTGGGTGACATTTTAGCAGACGTAGATTTGTGAACATTTCTGAAAAGATCTTGGTGAGAGTGAGCAGCTTTAAATAATAATTTTATCTGTGCAATTCTGTACAATTATAAATACACTGTCTAGATAATTATATGTAGTCTCTTGGTAAAAGTATTGTAATAAAAAAATCAATCAATTCCTGATAATCAATGAAGCATGTTCGTCTTTGCATTTATTGCTGGAAAATGTAGATACAATCAAAGAAGGGAAGGAAATAATAATGAAGTGAGGTATTTAAGAGACTCAATTGAAATGCCGTGATTAAAGTAACATGGGGCTAAGACGCCAGAGAAATGATTCCCACGCTTGGCTTTCAGTGTGTAGCTCGGTAGCGAATCATCATCCATAACCCAAAGGCTAAATTAATTCCCCACCTTATTTCCATAAGTCAGTTTACAAAGATGCAGCAGACAATTGAAAATGAGATTTACAAACTACTCCTACCTACAATTATGGTAATGATGTTTTCAGGCTTAGCATTACGATTACAGAATCATGTTTAAGATTGGAAATGCTCATTTATCTATTCAACTACACAGTCTGTTCTGATCTGCGCACAAAAAGTAGTTGATTGAGATGAATCACTTCCAATTCTTCACTCCGTTCATCATTTACAACAAAATAATGATACAGGCAGAAGGGCTTTTAATAATTCTCAAGTTTACCAACGAAACTTTCACTTTGTATCATTCTGCCCCATAAGTCAATTTAAGTTATAATTTATCTAAAGATAATTTGGGAGATTGAGTCTGTCTTCAATTTTTGTTTGAAGTTGAGCACGTATCTGCATATAGATATTATCATTCGGTATTGGTCATTTTCAAACATTGAATAACTCAAAATTTACCACAAATGATTTTACCTATATTATTATGATAACTGCATATGCGCATTTATATTTTTTTGTCTTTAAAAATGGTCAATTGGTAAAGTCGATTAGCATTTCAATGGACCAGATAGAAGCGTTATAATAATCTCAAGAGGTAACAAGGCAAATAATCACGTTAATAATCGGAGAGCAGGAGCTACTTATCCAAGGGAGCAGGTGAACATCTGCGTGGAGATATTTTAGCGTGGGAAACTCTGTCCCAAGATTGCTTTTCTTCTCAAGTTACAATAGGTCAAAGGAGTAGTATTCCTTTTACTACAAATACTACGACCCACCGTCGACCCTCCGCTACTATTTTTTGTAACCAATGTCAATGCCATCAACTTCTCTTTTAAATTCAAGACCCTATGTAAATGCAGATTTCGACGCTATTCCTTTTATTATTTGGGAGGTAAGTATAGATAGTAGGCAGCGGGAATTCGTGTGCATAGCGTGCTCCAGTTCATCATAGGCCACTGCACTTTTCTCACTTGATGCACATGTATGCAAACAATGAAGGCATTCACTTTCACCTCAGAAACAAACGCAGTAGGTGTCACACGTACAATACGAACTGGCTAAAGATTATGTACATACATAGGATCTTTTTTTTACTGTACTGTGACAAAATGTCAACAATCCTTTCTCGAAACTAATTGAATTGTTTTAATTTACGAATTATGTAAATCTTCATCAAAGGACCACCAATGAAATAAAGTGTACATGAAAAGGGAAGAAACCGGAATAAATCTGTTTGTTCATTAAATCTTGAAACAATTAACAATTAAGGTGCTCGTACATAAGATTTAAAGCAAGCAAAAAACAAAACAAATAGAAATATCTTCAACTGCTATATACATATTTATATTTACGTGTAATTTTGTGAATTGAAATATTCAGTTGATTAATGCAGAGTCTTATATTTATTATTTACTTTATTTTCATTGATGATTTGACGCAATTGAGACCTTTTTTAAATGCGAGTCTCACAAGCATGTCAACCAGGTCAATCAATTGTGAAATATTCGTCAATTCATTATTTTAGTTTGTCTCCAGTCTCCAGTAAATACACTCGTCAATTATGTTTTGCACCAATAAAAGTGCCCAGAAAGAGGGATGAAGTATCAACGGCCTCACAGAAGATAAACTTGATGCTCGAAATCTGTACATAACATCTGAATGAAATAAATTAAAGTGGCCCATAGACCTATTCGCCAATTCTTACGAGATCTTTTTTATATGGATTTGGCCCAGCCTACATTTATGTTTTCTATAATTATTATGTAACTCACTGAATCAATCGCTTAATGGGTAATCAAGCAGAATAGAAACGTGTGGTCTTTGACTTTGCTATCCTTGAATTAGGTCTACAACTCCAGAGCATTCATCTCGTTTACATTTTGTGATTATGTTTTGTAGTCAACAAGAAATTGAAGAGTTGTTTGAAATCCGAATATCTGATTCACTTTTATTGCGAGTAGGTTTTTAGGTATACATAAATATCAAAATGCGTATGAATGCCTATAAGCAATTTTGGTGTTTGACCTAAACGACAATGATAAATCAAGAGGTCACGTCTTGAAGTCTGATGGTAAGTCCCGTATAAAAGACGTTAATGAATAGTAGGTCTTGATTATGTATCTTATCTTTGTAGGCTGGTCATCATCCACAAGCCACTGTGCCTAAGAAGGACATGATTTTACGCAATAAATACGACATGCTCTATTCATAATTTGAGCCGTGCGATATAAATTATGATTTATAATATATAAATATACATACGTGCTGGGGTTAAGTCGCAGTTACAAATGGGAGTGTCATCAATAAAATAGCAGAATAACCAACATTTTATCTTACATAACGCAATCATATATGAATGGATCACCCGATTAGCTATCATTTTACAGTCATAATAATTAATTATTGCAATCTCACTTCCTTTCGTAAATTAAATATTTTATTATTCTAAAGTAATTCACTAATGATTTGTAGTGATCCTAATGATCTTCGCGATCAAAATCAAGACAAACCCGGAATTATTGATTGGAACTTGGAAGCATCTGAAACTGTCTCAACTAATTTATAAAAGTATAAGTATAAAAGTTGAATGCTTTGAAAGAGTGGGAAGTTGAGACTCGTTTCTCTGGCCCAAGCCCCTTCAAAGTGAGACAAATCTCATGTACGCGAGTGGAGTCTCCAGCTCCAGCTTTCTGACCAATTTGGAGTTGTTACAAGCCACTTTCTCTGCATTTCAAATGCTTTTGCAGGGAAGGGTAAATTTTGAGGTTAAACGTTTGACTTTCGTACTTTCTTTCCTTTCTCCCCTCTCTTTATCTGTCCTTCTTCTTGTTCCTCCTTGTTCCTGTTGAATCCCAACAGTTCAAGTCTTTTGACGACACCAAACGACATGCTGGAAATTGAATATCGACAAACGAAAACTTCTTTTTTCGCCATGAAAATTAAAAAAGTTATAAAATTCCCACAACCACTATTCAGCGTTAATGGAAATTCAAAGTGACCATGAGGGTTGTCTCAATTGGTTACCGCAAAATTAGAGCCGTTGAGTGTTATCTTTCTCTTCTCGTTTGGTTAATACTTGTCTCAGTTGGTGGGTGGAAAATAAAGATTAAAGCTATTTCCCCAAATTGCATGCAAATACTGATTATTAATAAATGTTGCATTTTTAGTCATATATTGGTATCTCAATCAAAATGGACCCTCTCGGATATATCATGAAGAGATTTTGTCAAATGGAAGGGAAAGTAAAATTTTCACTGCTAGAGTTGAAAACAACAAGGAACAAGAAACGACATCACAAATTGGTTTGCTCGAAACTAAACTAATGAAGGAATATTCTAGTGGTGAAAACCCAAACACTAAAGAATTTGCTGAAAATGCGGTGAAAAACCTTTGCAACCCTGTTGACACGATCCACGCCACAGATGAAAGTAATTTAAATTTCCATTTTTCTAGCCTGTATACAGTAAATTGTATGTATCTTTGCAGACATCCAAGTTCCTGATTACAAATTGGAAGCCATTGTTATCATTTTTCGACACGGGGCAAGAGGGCCTTTGACACACATTGGTTATCGGAATGTATCCGCAATTAATTGTGAGACAAGGGAAAAGAAAGAAGACTTTGACCAGCTTTCCAAATTTGCAACCGATACTATTATAAAGTTACAAGGCTACACTCAGTTTATTGGACCATTTCATAGCTTCCCTAAAATTCCGACAAGCCCTTTCTGCAGTCTAGGCCAACTTAGTCAACTTGGATCTGGACAATTGTTGGCTCTGGGGAAATTAATCAATTCTACATACAAATCAACTCTTGTGAACAATTCACTTTTCAAAGGGGATGAAAATCAAGTTGTTCATCCTTTGAAAGTCATCGCCTACTCAACAAAATATCGCCGAACGTTTCAATCCTTATTTGCTTTCTTGTATGGATTCCTTGGACCTAAACATTTGATTCAAAGCACAACGATTCGTGAAAGTCAGAGCATGATATTTTGCTTCAAACATTGTTCTTGTAAAGCTGTGGATATGCTCAAGAAAACTGCCAACAAAAAATTTCGTTCAAACGGAGGGCTAAGAAAAATGGGTCAAATTGTTACTCAATTGAATTCTGTATTAGGGACAGAAAGGTCAAAGAAAACTGGAAATTCTCTTCTTGATTCATTACTAGTATATCCTTGCCACAACATTGAGCTTCCATGCACTAGTCAAAATAGGACTTTAAGAGTTCGATCCATTAAAACTCATCAACCGTCAAATAAAAATGCAGAATGTGTTACAAATGAAAACATGGAAAATTTGATCCAATTGATAAATCAAGCAGAAGAAGAATTTAAAATTATTTACGAGAGCAAAAAGTATCATTTGCTAAATGCATATGGATTAATGAAAGAAATTATGAATCTGGGACTTCGAATGGCTTCTGAAAACTGGAGAAATCATCAGCATTCACAGGGAGACGGAGCTGCTTCCACTTTCACCAATGGAAGCCCCTTCAATAATGAAAGGGCAAAAGTGGCCATATTTTCAGGACACGACTTGACAATAATCTCAGTGATAACTGCTCTAGGATTACATTCTGTATCTGAACACCCTGAAGTTCATCTCCCTCCGTTCGCAAGTCGCATGATATTTGAGTTTTATAGGAGAACAACTCATCCACCAAATTCTCCGAGAAAGCTTTACTTTAGGGTTATTTATAACGGGATATCAATCACTCATTTGATCACATTTTGCAAAGATAATGGCACACAAAAGACAGTTAATAAGACACTCTTTTGTCCAATAGAAAATCTAGTCAGATTCATTCATGAAAATTATTTTACCTCTTTCAATAATTCTACAAATTTTAAGGACGCTTGTAAAGAGTAAATCGACAGGGACATTCCAAATATTCCATGTTAATTTAGGGAAACTTAAATTTTGGTCAAATCGCACATATCATAACGGTGATTTAAAAAAATATGATATTATTATTTACTAACCGCACACTTTTTGTATTATTATTATTCTAATATAGCTGTTAGAATGTTTGCTACAAATAATAATTCTAGTACAAAATAAAATCTATTGAAACATTCATTTGCATTCATTGTTTTATTCCTTCTTTGGATTATATTAATTTGATGACATCAATTTTCTAAGGTCGCTGATGGCTAAAATGACAGTGTTGCAGATTAAGGATTGACTATATCAAATATATAGAGAGCAGAAATTATTTATACGGACTAGTTGTGGATTATGACGACTACATCCGGTTTTAAACATCGGGGTTTGGTTTGGTAGTGAAACTCTTAATAGCATTTTTGTTGTTGTTGACATTTATCAAGATATTACAGGCCACCGCTTTTAGCTCCCTTGATGCCTAGAATATTTCGTTTGTACCAGCCATTCATTTGTTCCAAGAAAATAAAAGTTAAAACAGTGTGCGGTCCCAATCTTGCGTAATATGGAGTGAATCCTTTCCATAATGCCAAAGGCCCCTCATTCTTTATAACTTTGATTAGAACATCTCCGGCACCTTTATATTCAGGTTTTCCATCTACAGTTTTCATATTTTGAATTCTTGTTTTGGCAATGTCAACCGGCATGGAAGCTGCAGTAGTCACCTATGTATAATAGACCAACAATAGTTATTTACAAGAAGAGGATTATTAAATATGAAAATTAAAAATTACCAATCCAGAAATCATACTAGCACAAAAATGCAAAAATATTCCTTCTGAAAACCATCCAGTAGACACCAGTCCTTGTTTTGCTTGGGAGTATGACGCTAACTGGGCAGCGTTTACCACAGCAGCTCGACCCTGTGAGTTTAAAAACAAAAAATAATAAATATAGTATTATAGAAATTAATGGCCAGTTTATAATTTCACACCATTGTTGGAATTGCCCCTCTCCATAGAGTTAAAACCCCTTCTTCTTTGATAATACGGGCTAAAGCATTAAATACACTGGTGTAATTTCGCCTTTCAGCAACCGGCAACTTTCCGTCCGCAGTCATCCGGATCAAAGCGACCTACATCAAATAGTTGTAATAACAAGTATTTAAACTAATTTTTGGCAATACCTCAGCAGGAGTTCCAACAAAAGCACCAACCACGCCTGCAGTCATTCCCAAAACAGCTTTCATAAGAAAACCTATCAAAAAAATGTCACATTTTATAATACAATGACACTACTAATTCATATAAGACAATATTTGTAGTTAATTTTACCAGGAGGGGCTCCGTCTTTGCCGGAGAAATTTTCAAAGAGCCATGTGTAGATTCCGAGACGAGTGGTGGTGTAAGAGGCCTGTCGAAGGAGACCGGCCGACAGACCGTTGTACATTCCCGTGATTCCCTCGCTCTTCAAAATGGCCCTTATGGCGTGGAAACTTGTCTTGTACTCTTTCTTCCCACTTAATTGCATGCGATTCTTAACTAAATCGAGGGGTTGAACAAACATGGTCGCGGCCATTCCCGAAGTACCTTTAAAAACATACAATTTGAATTATCAGAAATGACCCAAAATTGCATCATGACATCGAGATAACGGAAACAAGGATTTCTAACCTCCAAAGATGAACTTGACATAATTAGGAATGCTGGGGGGTGTGGCTCCGGTTGACTGTGCCATTGTTGATGAGTGAAATAACTATTTACAAAAACCGTGGGATGATTTGATGACTTTTAATTTGGGTGGAGCTTGTTGCTGTGTTCAGAAGAAGCACTAACAAATAAATTGTCCTTCTGCCCTCAGCAAATTTTAATGTTTAGCATAATTAGTGGCAATTTGCAAACAAATCTAACTCGACTAATTATTTTTCCAACCAAATTAGCTGATGGTCCGCGGAAATGGGGTTAAAGAAGACCGGTAACCAATGAAAAAGTGTAGACCCGAACTTACGATACCACGTGAAAATGATAAATTTATTTTTGGCCTTGAGTGTGACCTAAACTCTCATTATCTTGACATCCATTAACTCTCATCAGTCACAAATGTGTTTGGGATGAACAAGTTGTGTCATTTTCTTTTCCTCTGTTCTTCAGCACACTCTGCACATCTTGCTGAATTTCACGATCTTGTTTCATGCATGCAAATACAAACATTACGAGAAGAGACTTTTAATGAATGTTTATTGCATGCAACTATTTTTTTTAACTATTGAGAACCTCCATGCAAAACAGTTCTTTATGCATCCCATAATAATAAGCCCAACTTTCTCCAACCGACTTTCACTCATTTCTTCCCATTTGGTCATCCCCAGGGGCCGGGATATTTTGGACTTTGGACGTAATTTATGAAAGGGCCATGACGCTGAAAATATATGACGACGAACGAATACCGGCTCGAGTGTCCAGAAAATATATAGAAGCCAGGCCCAACTTCATTCCATCTCCAACCTCTCGTCTACTCAACAACAACTCCGCTTCTCAAAACAATTTTTTCTCTCGGTAAGTTTCCAGTCACAATTTAACCATTACTATCTTCCCTTATCTATCATAATTTTCTCTGTGAGGGGTTTTTGTTTTGGTGAAAGCAAAGGCTTGCTAAAGTTTCCATTTGGCTAAATGTCTGTAGAAAACTTTGCTTGGTTGACCTTGAAATAGATCACGAGCTTGGGGAAAGGCAGAAACGTGCAGCACTTTCACTCTACAAACATTTGGCTCAAAAAAACACGCAAAGTTGAGCATACAAGGCACTTGGAAATTCCATTAAAAAGGTGGTAGTCCTGTCAATTGCAATACTTTTTTGGCCTTGCATCAGCTCGTTGTCAAATATTGATTATTATGGATGCATGTTAATTTTTCATTGCGTTCATTTGCATTTGCATTTTATTTTAGATTGCATATGATTGAAATTCTGAAAATAGAATTAGGAGACTGTTCCAAAAAGATAGGGTGGTTTTACTTTGGTTTTACATTGACATTGACTCAACTCGCGAGAGTATAATATATGTACTTACGTGCTTTTTGTAGAACTTTTATGGCACGTACACTCCTCCGTATTAACATTAACTAGCATCATTAACTTTTCTATAACCAAGCACTTGTTAGAAGCTTGCATTTTAATCAACATATTTTTTTTATCTTGTTTAGATTTCGTGAAATCCAACTTGTTTTCTTGACAAAATGGCAAAGGTAGGAATCAACGGATTTGGTCGTATTGGGCGTTTGGTCCTTAGGGCTGCAATTGAAAAGGGCGTTGAAGTAAGTTGATACTTAAATTATCAGAGTGAATTTGAATTGGTCTGTAATCAATGTTACTTTATACAGGTTGTTGCTGTCAATGATCCATTCGTTCCATTGGATTACATGGTTTACATGTTTCAATATGATTCCACGCATGGAAAATACAAGGGTGAAGTCAAGGAAGAAGCTGGGATGCTCGTTGTAAATGGTAAGCATGAAGTTAGAGAGTGAAAGCATATTTTTGTTTTTCAAAAAAAAATCTGAAAGACTAATTATTTAAAATTCAGGCAAAAAGATTGCTGTATACCAAGAGCGAGATCCAAAGAACATTCCATGGGGAAAGGTTGGAGCTGAAATCGTAGTTGAATCAACTGGAGTCTTTACGACCATTGAAAAGGCTGGGGTAGGCGTTATGCGTTTATTAAGGGGTGAAACCCCTTTATAAGATGGCTCTGTCCGTCCGTCTGTCCGTCTGTCTGTCCGTCTGTCTGTTCGCACGATAACTCTTGAACAAATTAACTTTTTTGCGTTCTGTTTTTTGCAACGT
>JAQIXN010000696.1:0-30491 GCA_034698145.1 Proisotoma minuta
AAAACATTGTAAACGTTGGGACTAGCTCGCCATTTGAATATAAGTGACTAGTGACAAAACATAACCGTATGTCTGAGCCATTTTGCTCCGGACCATTTTGCCCCGCTTTGATCCTATATGGGCCAAAATGGTCCGGGGCAAGGTGGTCCGTGTCAGACAGACAGACGGACAGACATGACCAGAGCAATAGCTCTCCAGGTATGGCGAGCTAATAAACTCGGTTACTTCACTCAACAAATTAGAGAGAGAGAGAGAGTTGTTTCGTGGTATATTTACTTATACCGATCACTAATATCTAACCAATTCTGTTACTTGTATTTATGGTTATGTATAATGATTATTAGGCGAACAACTTCTTCTTTATCTTATTTTCAGCTTAATTTGGCTCTTTGAGGAGATGGAAAATTTGGTTGATTTTTCTTTCTTTTATGGAACTCTTACTTTCCCCGATCATTTGCCAAACTTTGAACAAAGTTGCATAATTTTCTAGCTTTGTAAAGATTGTTGTAAAATATAGTGAAACATAATGAATACGAAGAACTGTCTTTTGAATTTTGTGTTGTCATAAAACTGTCATGTCGGAGAAAGTAGCTCGCTTTCACTTTCTCTTATATTTAATTGAGCGCTAAAGAAGAGTGATGGAGTTCGTTTGAGAAATAGTTCAAAGAGTTACTCTGCTATGATGGGCTCTGCCTTTCCAAAAACGGATATTCTACGGTTCCTAATAATGTATGTACGCCAGAGAGGAAGAGCAAGTTTTCTTTAATTAAGCCAGCTTATCGAGTGGCACCAGGAAGCTTTCTTTTTTTATATATATATTCTGCCTCGGAACACAATTTTTCCATAAAAATAAGTGTCACCAAAGTTTAGAATTAAAAGGATCCATTATGTTTAACCCATGCAGCCATGTATATGATTATCAAAAGTGAAAGTAGCACAGCATGACCTGACTGACGGTGACAACAGGTCGATAAACTGGTGCAGGGGACAGCTCTTGGAGATGATGTGTAGGTGTTGTACCTAAAGCATGTCCGAAAAAGTTTATTTTAGAAATAATATAGTATAATTTGACTTCCTGTTGGTTAAATGTAAGGTTGAATGCTTTGCAGATCATTTTAAAATGATGATTTGTAAACCAGAAAAGAAACAGTAGTCTGAACAAATTGGAGGTAAATATGTTGTGACTTGAATAGTTATAATAGGATGTCATTCCTATGGGCTGTCAATATCAGTCAACGTCCTGTTTTGAATTTCCACTCGACACAAGGAAGGAAAGCTGGATGGATTGAGCTCTTACAATAAATACGTCCGCGTTCCTTTTCATGTCAATCCATTTACAATATAACTCATCTTTTCTTACTTTCACTTTAAAAGGCATGAGACTCATTCGATGGATATAAATAATGGATAATGGAACATAAAAGCAGACTCCATTTTTTAGATTGATCGGCTGTTATCTCAAAGCTTTTCTTGTCAAGCAACGTCCAGATTGAGTTGTCCGGATATAAATTATTTTAACCCTTTCAGTTCACTATGTCCACAATGGTCAAAGAGCCCATGCCATTAGATGTGACAAGAATACAACTCACTCTTACTCACCACAGTGTCAAATGAGCCAATTGCCCGCAATCTCTGTCTATTACTATTGTACAGTAGGACTATAAAATTTTCTATAGAATACGGCCCTAATAAATATATATACAAACATGCCAGACAGCAGGCCATGCTATCAAATGTGATATGAAGAGAGTTTTTAACTCTTGACAGCAGTTTAAATCTAAGTGTGTACAATGAAGATAGATACCTTTTCGTTAACTACCTGATTGCATGTTCATTTTGTTAGAGATTGCATGGAAAAGGCAAATGATGTCTCCGCAACTGCTACCAGATTGAACTAGGATCTAATTCAGATAAGTTTATTATGAACAAAGTGTACGAGAAGAACAAAGGAGCTTTGTGGGATAAAACCAATGAAGACTCAATGGTGAAAGCAGAGGGAAAGTTGGTTGAATGGGTGAAATGCTTGCTAATGTTGTAAATGTTGAAGGCAAAAGCAGTGATCCCTTTAAAGAAGATAGATATATTTCTCACGACGTATTTTACCAAACTTGCAAAAGTTTAGATTTGTTTCCAACTTTTGGGTTGATCAGCAATAGCAAAATGACGTCCTTAAAGTGCTTGGAGGAGCTCATGTCAAATGCCAAACTTTTGCTTTTATTTCCTACTTCAAAATCCAGCAAACTTGTGATTAAATACATACATACATAGCTGCAAGAAATTAGCTATTTTATATGAGAATCAACCTCGGAAAGTTAATTATTTATGTCACGACTCACATTAATCCACTGCTCGATCCAAACGAGAATTTTAGTTGGATTGAAACACTCTTATAGGTCCAATCTTTCCTTTCGTTTGTTTAACAACATTAACAAAAGTTACTGTTTTAGGTTAAGGACAAAAGATTTGAAACTTGTAAATCTTGGACGTGTTTTGTGTATTGTCAACAAGTCGTTTAAAACCCAATTAGTTCACGTCCCCTGCTGAGTTTGCTAGCGTCTTGCTGTTTCAGGAAAAGCAGGAAAAGGGAACATGCATCAAACTAAAATTAACTGTATTCGCATGCAAGAGCGAGTGTGTCAACTTGCTCATTTTTCTGCTAATGTTGTTGCTTTCTCCGTCAAACAAAGTTTCAAAGTCCCTGCTTAAAAAATTGGCCTCAAAGCAATCCACCCCTTGTAAAAAATACGGGCTGCAACACAGCGGACAAATCCTGGATAAACTGGTATTATTTTTTGGAAACTTATTCAAACAAAAGTTGTTCAGTTGGCGTTTCACTTGAGAACTTTCATCTCTTTCTAACAGGTTCTCATAATACCCAACTGCACTTATACTTACACTTTTTGGCTTTTAATGGTTTGTCTTTGCCTTACTCGGAAATTTGATCAACTTTGTTACATTTGCAAGAAAAATCCAGACCAAAGTTTTTCCTTATTGCCAAAAACACAACCGCGGGCGGAAGTGAGGAAGATTTGATGCTTTATTTCTTTTTCTTGATCTATATGTTTGGATAAGAAAGTGATGAGACGTCGTATTCACACAATGTTTAAGTCACGATGAGTGGCGTTGGCTAAAAATTATATTATTCCATCTTATGTACGTCATGACGTGGACGTGATTCACTCCAAAGGTTAGAATAGTCTACATCCATGTTTAATAAAAAAAAAGTTTTGGGAAGAAATGTTAAGCTCGATCCTTATTCTTAAAATTATTTATTTGTGAAAGTTAGTTTTGCCTCCTACACATGTTAATAACACCTACACTACCGTAATTTATGAGTGAAATCCTAACTTGCCATATACTGTATATGATGTACTACATTACAAGAGTACAAACTATTCTTGTTTAATTAAAAGCTCTGTTAAATTGAATAAGCTAATTAATTAATTTGACTAGAAATTGAGTGGAATTTGTTGAATTACAAAGGACTTAATTCAAAAAATTATGAGCAGGTGCAGAATTGTAATGATGATTTCACTAGAAAGTTCTAAACAAGTATTTTCAATTGGCATATTCGTATATACATATGGCAGCTGCTGCAAAATTCATTCATGTTTGGAGAAAGCTGAAGGGGAGAAGCGAGTGGGGAAAAGTTTTGGTTGGTGTGAACCCAAAGTTTTGCTCACTTTAATTATTCTCATTGCTCACGAATAAATCCTCAATGCAATTGACTACTTACTACTACACATCATCCCACACATTTCATAAGCTTTATTGCTCGGCCTTAGTACTAATATCGATTCCTGTGTTAGATAGAAGCATCTCAGAAGGGTTATTGAGAGCGAATTGCTTTTACCTCCACAATCCACAACTGGTTTATTTTGGTCCCATTTTATTGTGGCTCACATTTTTATCTGATAAACGAATTGCCTTCTGAGAGATTGCATCTTTGGATTGTACCTTTACTTTCTCCAATATTGTAGTCCAGCTATTTTGATCCAATTACAGAGCAAAAAGCAAAGTAAATGAAAGCATCCCTCAATCAGTCGTTTTCCCAACTTCAATTAGAAGGGAAAAGTACGAACCGTTGTTATACTGTAGAGAAGATTAAATGAGGCTACATACATAGGGTTTGAAAGATTTTCGGATTTACTTTCCACGAAAATTTTGCCTTAGGAGAGATGAGATTTGATGACTTGCCCTAATATGACTTATATTGAAGTATGAGAAACAACAACAACATTACAAAGATTCCTCTCTGATTTCCACGCCCAAGGACTTGACGATATTAAAACTGAAATGAGGAAAATAAATGCTTCTTGCCAAAAAGATACAAAATAAAAATCAACCGAATAAAAATGTGTTATTTTTCAAAGGCCAAAAATATAGAGCACAAAGATTAAAACACTGATGTTTACATCCAATGTTTGAATTTATATTGACAGTACTGACCCCGATAATTCGAGGAACTTCAAGCATTCAAGGAACTCAAGCCGATTACCAACTCAAGTCGAGAAGAAAGGCAGCCAAAATGCTGGTCTGCGTTGTGTTTATGTTTGGTAAGAATTTACATTTTTAATTTCATTACAAGTTTGATATCTAGTTTATATTTTCTTCTAAACTTAAAGGGATATGCTATCTTCCAGTTCACATTTACAGCATCGTCAGGTTTGAAAATTTAATGTCTTTAAAAACCAAACAGTTTCTTAATAACATGGCATTTTTTATCAGTCTTGTTGTCTCGTTGCCCAATGAAGTGAAATATCTGGTCATTACTTCACACTTTTTGTGCTATTTTAATAGTGGTGAGTATTGTTTTAGCATTTTAAAAAAACTGTTTAAATAAATATGAACTTTTTTAACTGAAAAATCCACCAGCCATCAATCCAATTGTAAGTCAAACTAATTTTTCGTTGAAAGCAAAAATGTTTAAACTGACAACTTTTGTTTCTTTTTTTTCTGTCTGTGGTCCCTTCAGATCTACGTAAGTTAAATTCATTTTTACAATTTATGTAATTTTAAAAAAAATTTATCCTTTAAACTAATTAATCCTCTTTAATCAAACCATTTGGGATTCCAACAGAACTTTATGAGTGGTAAGTGGTAACTGTTTTATTTTATAACAAGTAATTATAACATGATAGTGATGATTCCATGTCAGTTTTAGCAAATCTACAATATACCGAATTTCACTTTCCATATACAATTTACAAAGATTTGCTAAATAGACAGTAGAAATCAACAGGCAATGCAAAATTGTCTGTGCCTCTAGCAGTAAATATATAGACTACGGCCAACCCCTCCCTATGACATGACATGAGGGGTTATGTTGCACAAATGTAAATCCGTAGTAAGCAGCTATATATAATATACCTGCCAATTCAGCAGTGTAGCAAAACATTTATTTGAATTACTTCTCAGCATGATTTTGAGAATCTGTGTTATTGCATGACAGTTGTCACTGATAATATTTTATATCGTAAACAAAAGTGAAAACTCGGATTGCATGTGCATAAATCGTAAACATTTAGTTGTCTTTCGATAACAGTATTATTATCATGTTTTTTTGTCTCTGGTGCAGGGCTGGACTTTTAGGTTTTATTTTTGCAAGCAAGCGGTATTTATGCATTTAATTTACAAATTTAAATATAAGTGACATTTGTCAACGCCCACACAACTAAAATATTTAAATCTTCTTAAATAGGAGAGTCAATTACCTAATGTTTGAATTTGCATGAACGTTGAATTTGCCTAATTTAGAGGAATTAGGATTTCCGAGGTATATGCAATCTCGTAAACAGAGACATAATATTCCCAGTTGTGTAGATCAGTTATTTCTTTCTCTCATTGCACACTTTCCCCGTCAAAGTTTCCGGAACTTTATTTGCCCTAAACTGAAGCACGGGTTAAATTCGTTGTTTGAACTAAAAGTTCTCCCTAGTCGCAGTTTTGCTAAACATCATCAAGAAAGTTAGTCAACCAAAAAGACGACTCAGCTCAATTTCTCAAACATTATTGTTGTAGGTAGGATATTTCTTTGTTCCTAGCTAATAAGCTTTAAATTATTTATTAAAAGGCAAAAGTTGAGCATTAATTTTATTAAACAATACAAGAATGTTAAGAGGCATTCAATCAATAAGATTGAAAGTGCTTTAGAAATAATACCATTTGGTAAATCTTGTAATGTGTTACTAAAAATAATCCCTAAAAGGTTGCCTTATTTTTGACAAATTAAATATTAATAATAAAGATGAACAACTCTGATAATTTCAAAGGTATTAATAAAATAAGATTATTGACGTTTTAATTTTCTTTGTCAGCGTTTATATTAATATGTATAAAGCCCTTTTCACACAAAAACTCAAACTTGTTTTCCCTTGGGTCAAAATGCCACACGAATGTAATTAAAGAAGTTACAAAAGGCCTTTGATTGGCTATTAATTAAATTCTGTGGCAGGTGCATTGAATTCCTTGCTAACCTCGTGAACATTGAACAGGGAGGGGAGCCGTGAAATTAACTAATTAGCAGAGCCCAAAGATCTCATTGATTGTTGTAACTTTTTAGGCAAGTTTCAGAGAGAATTTGCCCGAGCGTTCGAACAATGTTTGTGCACTACCAACTCCATTGCCACCTCTCGAGGAGTTTCGTACACGAACCAACGATTTCGACAAGCCAACAATCGCGTGTAGCCACCAAGCGCCCACTCCACAAAGTACTCCAACACACTTCTCTTTGTCTCTCTCCTTTCTCCGCTTTCACTTTGCTCTGCATGCAACCAGAAGACGCTGCTTTCTCCGCTTTTAGCAATTTTTGAATCTGTAGTCATTTATTTGCATGTGCTACTCGTATGCATGTACAATATCGAAGGAGTAATAAAAATAATCACGAGTAATGTACATATATATATAAACTAATTTAACAAGCGTCAATTAATAATAAACTTTGAAAAAAAAACTTTCTATTTTAACATAGGAAAATTCCGGGGAGAGTTTATAAAAACTTTCGGATACAGAAATTGGTCACATAATCGAAACCATGGACTTCATCACATGGTTCGGCGTAGAAACCAAAACCAACAGGCAAGATTCGGAAGCACATATGGACAAAGAGGTCAGTCATCCAACTCGACTGGTTACATTTACTCGCGACGAACAGAGGTCACACGAACACCGAACACATATTTTGCCTGAGAGTGGGCCAGTTCTTCGTCCCTTAGCACTCAAATGGAAATGATCTGCATCCGATATGATTAATTTTTGTTGCTTTTCCATGTGTAACTTACATAATGTTACATAGCTATAATTATAGTGATGTTATGATTTTGTCATTTTTGTGTGGTTTCCTGTAGCTTATTGTATTGAATGTAAGACCACCTTAAATTACTCTCACATAGCTATTTTTTACGTTTTAGGGAATTTGAAATCATTCTCTTCAGTAGTCCATGCCTACTCCAGCACCCAGTGTTAACGTCCCCGTCACCTCAATCAATGGCCACAATAAAATAAATGCTATCAATAAATGTTAATGCAATGCCTTTGTGTACATTTATATAAGTACATATTTATGTAGTAAGTGAAAGTAACACTAGAAAGCTTACAAACATTATTTAAACATTATATTTAATGTGTTTCTGAAATTTAATCAATAGCATCAATAGCAAAGTATAGTGTAGTAAATTTTGATCTTACTTGACATAAAAAAATGATCTAGCATATAAATATGCATATAAGTATATAGAATATATTATATACCAACTGCTGAAGCTTGTTACTCATACGTATTACATATACAACAAGCTTGTTAGAATATATAATAATTATTTGTCTCATCTCTAATCTTAAGTGTGATAGTATTACATTCGAAAACGATGATGTGCTATGATGATGATGGATCTTTATTGTGGTTTAATTGTATGTACCTATCAAATGACTGTCTATTAATATAATGCAGGGTCCTAATATTAAATATTTTATCTTTGGGACCTAACCAACTTTCCACCTTTACATTAATGTGCTTTTAATCTAGTCAAATAAAAATACAATTAGAAATTTATGAAATGCTATTGTATGAAACATATAGAAATATTAAATATTTTAGTAAATGTCTTTTATTTTTTGATAATTTGCTTTTTAGGTGCAATTTTGAATATTTTTGTTATTTCCTAATATGTCACGAGTGAGAATGCATGGATGATATAATTTAATTGAGATTGTTGTATTCGTATGAGATTAAATTGAAATTATTAAAATAAATGGATTAATATTTATTGTGAATTACGTTGCCAATTTATACCTTTATTGTCTCAGCTTATGAAAAATACAAAATATGCTTTTAAAATCTGATCATTCCGTATAAATTTTGACTATCATTTAAGCAACCAAAAAATTAACACTATAATTTATTCCTTCAACTTTCTTACGGCTGGGATTTCCTGGGCAGAGACGGAATATTGATTGTCCACGCCTCCAATTGATGTATGGACCTCGGCCCTTCCGTTGACCAAATCCACCTTAGGCCCAGACTCGCTAATTGGCTCAACTTCTTCCTTCACAACTCGATAACCTCCTTCATCAGCTACATAATGAACAACCTAGAAGACAAACAGTTAATAATTAATTTAGGATATTACGTGAGAAAAATGATATCTATCTCAAAGGACTTTGTATACATACCCTCTTGAAATAGCCGTCACTGTAGGCATAACTTCCTTCAACTTTGAGTCCGTCTCTAGTTTCTTGACGGACGTGAGATCCGTCATTGATCCCATCATCAATGGCTGAACCAAAGGCGTAGTGAGCGTTTCTGTTTTGTTCATCTGCCACTCTGTCGTTTTCCATCCTGTCTGCATGCGAATACTGATGTCCGGAGCTGGAGTAGTCTTGGGTCACGCGAATTGGGGCCTTGATCACCGTCTTGACTGCTGCCTTGTATTGGACTGGCTCCTCGGCCGCTGGCTCTTGGTACTCCTCCGAGGCTGGCGCTGCTGGAGCTGGCTGTCCGTAAGATTGGCCGTAAGATTTGACCGCATTCTGGCGCAACCTGACATGGCTTGCAGAGGACAGAGCAACCACGCCAAAAAGAATCAGAGCGACCTGGAAATATGTATAACAAACGGTTTTGTTATTATGAAAAGTTAGTTTACAATTTTTAAGCGATTGTATAATTTTTTTTGAAATTCAAATTCTTACGTTTGTCTTCATGTTTAATAAGATGTGTTTTGGAAATATTTCCCTGTAACTGATTATTCTCTTGAGAATTCAACGCTGGAACTGGTTATAATGCTCCCCCTTCCAGTCCCTTATATACTCTGTCGAAATGGAAAGTGAAAACGTATTTTCCATAAATAAAGGCCATGCTTAAAATTTATTTTAGGATATTGTTTGGTTTCTCTTTGTGACATTGACATTAGTACTATTTAGTACCTAGAAATATTAATAACATGAAGATACTATGAACGGAAAACTAGGCCATTTGTCTAGCAAAGAAAGAGAAAGGGGTTAAATATTGGCCAAGGGTACTTACTACATTGTTCATTGTGATTAGCTGGAGAAGATCTTTCATAAACATTGGGTCAAAAACGTAAATGATTATTGGCCTAACTTAATTTGGTTAATTTTTTTTTAAAAGTTTGTAACTGCTAAATATGTTGTATCAGCTAAGGCTGTGCAAAATCATCGAAACTTTTAACAATTATAATTATCTCATGTAAATAATTTATTTTCGTATTATATTTATAGATATAAATAAATAAACTATAACAGTATATAGTATTTGAGCTCACATTTTTTTAGTATTATCAATTTTATAATAAAGCTGTTTAGATATATGTAAGTTAAAGCCAGCTAGCTATATTTTGTTTTCTAGGTAAATTACATATACAGCGTAATCATCATTTTTCATTCATTATTGTGACTTAGATTTCTTTTGGAAATATGCTTTCCTAAAAAAGTTGGCAAAAAGCAAAAAGTATGTAAAGTACATTCCAAAAGCCATATGAATATTGCTGATTGGACGTCTACATTCTTGTCCAGAGACTAAATAAAAAATATATAACAACAACTTTAAATAGAACAAATGCACACTTTTGGAAATTTTATATCACTCACGCTTAATCCAATAAGTGTAGACATTTATAATGACACCAACCACCATCTGAGCTATTTGGAAAACAGTGACAGCCATTGGAATGTATTTTGGAATTCTCACGTTGAGAACCTAAACATATTCATAAATTATTATACTTTATAAAGCCATACTTTCATATGCAGTTTGTAAATGTGAAACATTGCTCTTTTTCATACCTTTAGACAGTAGTAGCTGTACATTGTCTACGAGAAAAAAAATGCACAGCGTTAAGTAAGCCAACAGCCATAATTTTCAATTTCATACAAATTGTCAAACACTGTAAAAGCTCACCATGTGAACAGCATAGTTCATGGTACAAAACCACCGAGATGAGGGATCATAGGCGTCATAAGCAAACCAACAATAGATCAACACAGTTGAGTGATGATAGCTATAAGTATATAGATACATGGTGAAATACGTGTTAAGACATATTGTCGCAGCGATTAAGGAATTTCGGCTTATAGTGAATCAACAAATGATAAATGTTACATTTGACATCTTACCAGTGGAGAAAAATGAGCTTTTGTTTCCTTAAGACGATAAATGCAGTATCTCCAAGCTCTGAAATTTTCGTTTTATTTTTCGTGTAGAGGCTTTTTGTATTTTATAAGCTTACCAAGAATTTTAGACAACGCAAATAAGAGTCCCCAAAGAGATGTAGCCACGTTGTGATTATCTCTGCAACAATTTCAAACAGATTACAAATTATATTTATGTTCTCGTTTGCTAATGTTTTAATTACTCATTACTAGAGTAAGTGAATACACGTTTTATAAATTGTTTCAAGTCTTTTATCAATAGCCAACCTAAAAGGATTATTAATATTGCAACATCTTTTGAAGTTTTTGTTTGAAGCTCTCAATATAAATATTTCCTTGAACGGTTAACAACTGGTGAATCTATTGAGCCATGACTGTAAATGATTAAAAATTCTTTTGTAGACTTACGCAAAGCACACAGAGCGTTGTAATCCACCGATGGGCGAAACGGTCCATTCATACCACAGCTCAGGGATTGAACGGATAAATCCTAACGCTGAAAATCCAGCTAAAAATAAATTCCACAACAAAAGTACTCCTCTTAGTTCAAAGGGCTTTCTGTTTTTCATAAAAAGTTGTCCAGCAAAAATCAAAATCACGTATATTCCAGACGCATAAAGACTGATGTTCCAATTTCGATGCATCCAATCGTGCCAAACTGTGTGGTCATACTTCTCCCACTCCCAAATGTGCATGTAGCCGTCATTATATTCAGGTTCCACAGGTGGGCCTATTAATATTAATTGTTATTATTCGATCCGAACATGCCAATATTAATGCTCATGTTTCTCACCATTATGACCTGAATTGGGAAAACGAATGGGCACTCCGGTTATATTGCTAACTCTGGTCATCTTAATGGCTAACTCGGAGCAAATTGGGACACTTTCTCTTATTTTTTCCCCCTAAACTGTTTTACGATATATTAAATTTCATTTTCACACTTTTATTTTATTTTTGAAAATAAAAATGTCTACTAGGATATTAGTGACGAAAAATTTAGTTGATATGTGACTAGGTAAAAATGTAGGTCTCGAGGTTTCTGAGGTATTGAGAAGATTAAACTAATAATGTTATGCTGATATGAAAAGCTATCCTGTCTTGCATGCAGTAAAATCTTTTAGGCATTACTATGAATCTGTATATTAGATGAAAAAGTGATTGTTAAAAAACAGGTGTTCAAAGGGAATTCTATCAGTTAAACCATACACATTCATGTTCGTTTGGTATTATGGTTCCTATGCTGTGCATGTTACGGAAACGCACAACTTTGATTAGGAATATTCCAAGTAGAAGCCCAGCTTGGACGTCAAAACGCTAGAAATTAATTTGGACAGTTTAAGATTATTTCAAGTGAGTTGAAATTTAATTACAAACCTTTAATGAAGTATTTATATTTGCATAAAATAAAATCATCTCTGATCTGTGATCATATGCACAAACATGCAGCGGTTCTTTTTATACCGGTTTTCATATACTACTCTAGTAACTTACTACTAGTAGTAAGTAGTAAGTAACAGATTCACTTTACGTTGGTAAAAACATTAGAAAGATTATAAGTAATGGATTGTACAATATGCAACTGAATCTTTAGCTTTAGCTTTGGTATCTTTGTATATAATGCATGGAACTCTAGTCTAGATTTTCTAGTATGACTATGACTATACATCCTAGTTTGAAATCATTAAAGGATAATAACATGAGATTATCGTTCGAATAAGGACAAATGACTCATTTGGCATTGCAAAACTTGCAAATCACTTGACCTATTGCAACAAATGCTGCTGTGTGTATAACATTTTTGAAACGGTTTCATAGTGTTGCTGTAAAAAATATCTTTTCATGAATTTGTTGGAGACTTTTTTTGTTGGAAAACGTGGGCGTGTTGCATCATGTAACGCTTTCAATGACATTACATTTTGTTTTTCTTTATTTCATTGAAAAAGCTTTCAGTTACGAATGAAAGATCAATCAGCTCCTGATATTTATATTTGTGTTGCATATACACAACCCGTTTTTTAAAAAAATGTTACATCAAGCCAAACACAAATAGAAAAAACAAATAAAAGGACATGCATTACTCGAAGGTGTAAAAATAAGTAACAAATTTGTCTGGTATTGAACTGAGATTCCTTGAAGTTGCTAAACAAAGAGAAAGAGAACATTAGGCATATCTACCTTTTACATACATTTCGGTTACCGAAACTCGGTACATAGTAGATTTTGTTGAATATTTTTTATATTTTCACTGTTACTTTATAATGTTAAAAGATAAGCTCGATTAGCTTCCTTTCTCACAAAATGCAATATTTTCATGTGATTTACCATTTTGATACAGTTGCGACAATTTAATTGTGACATTAAAAGATTATTTTTTATATAGTTATTGCATGCACTGAAGAATTTAACACGCAAACTTTATCGAATTAAAACATAAAGATGGACACGAAACTGGATTGTGATAGACAATAATAGAACAAGTGCAAGTAAAATGTCACTCTAATCCATTCGCGTGCACAGTCCATTACATAGAATTTCAAAGAAAATGAATTGGGTTAGGTCCTAAGGGCTTTAGTCTGCTGTCAGTCAGAATCCCAAATAACACATATTCAATTTGTCTCAATTGTCCGTCTGGAATTTTATGTTTATATTTGTCACGAAAATCAATAAACCTTTGCTGCAACAAGTTTAATTTTGTTTTTTTTCTATTGAAAGTACATAATAACAATTTAGTTCAATAAGAATTCATAAGCTCCTTTTTAGGAATTTAATTTTTCTAACCAGAGCATTCTAATCTATTCCCCTTCTTGACTTTGATCTTCTTCATCAATAAAATAAAATTTTACTGCCTTGTGATATAATACCAATGCTATTTTATTTTATGAAAACTTTTAACAACCAGATTAAAAACTGATTTATTAAAAAAATAATTGATATTTTATGGATTTGTAATTTGCTTTTTAAGATGATAATAATTTTATTATTATTAGAATGCATACTTATAATTGATTATTCAGAGTTCTTACTTAATTGTACATTGACGAACTGATGAGGTGTTCACGATGAATAATTAGCCATTCAATGAGTATTGATTTAAATTTTGATCCACCTATTGTAAAGGTTGTGTTTTAATATCTATTGGCCTGTTGAGGTCTCCAGCCAAAACCTCCGAAGCCGATTCCGTTTGGATTTCCTGCAGAGAGATCAATTTTGCAATGGGCTCAAGAGTAAAATATGTTCTCTTTCACCCAAAGCCACTACAAACCACAACTCTTGTTTCGTTAGTACTAACAAGACATGAGTATGTTTTACCCTTGTACGTATGCTTCGGGGTTTGAAAGTTACCTGGATAAGCATTGCTCGGCGAGTGTCTGCCTTGGGAAGCCAAAGGGGCAACGAGCGAACTATAGTGAGAACAAAGCAATTAATTTTGCCTAATGGTCTCAAATGGACTGTTAAACGCTTTTCTAGTACGTACAAATTTTGAAATATCACCCTTTGTGCAAAACAGAATTGTAATAGGTTTTCTCACCTTCCGGCATAACCATTAGCCCCACTATCGTGGCCAACTTGTCCTGCACCTCTGACACCATTCAAGTCGACGCCATATGGACGATTGTTCCCCGCCTCAGCTCCTCCATAAAACATTCCAATAAGAACAAGGAAAACGACTGAAACGTTCATGTTGGTGAAAAGTTTGTGCAAATTAATGTCGCTCTTGCGTTTAGATGCATGCAAATGACACTTAATGTGGGTCATTTTGCTAATTTATACGTTTGCTCAAACTGAAGAATCCTGAGCATCGTGTTAGGTAACTAAAACAAATTGGGTAATTTGTCATCTCATTTATTTGATTTTAATTAAGGCAATTTACTCTTTTTTTCTCTTTTCCAAAGTTTTCATCCTACGCATCTACCTATGAATGCTCACAAAAGAAAAAGGTGTGACATCAATTACATTCAAGAGATTTGTGCATTGTAGACATTTACTGAACTACATAATTTATTGTTTATTCCTAAATTTCTTAACATTACGAAGCTAAAACACAGCTTTGTGAACACCTCACCCTTAAAATGTTCTCATAACAGAGAGAACATTCAATTGATTGTTATCCCTTGACTTAATTTAGATAAGGTGTATGAAACACAAGATTGAGTAAGATAAGCATTAATGAACTGGCTAGACACATAAATAAATTACTACATTGGAACAAAATTTATGTGACATTTAAATATAATATGTAAATGGCTAAATGCACGCGAACTTTGAGCTTATAGTATAAGCTTTACATACATAGTTAACAATTCACGGAAATGGCAACACCATGTTTTGTATGTTTGCAACCAATTTCAAAGTAATTATTATAAATTTAACTGAAATTGACGAACCAGCAGAAATCAAGTATTTATATGTTCAAAGGTTAGCCAACGTCAATACCACAACTTACTATTTATATAATATATTATTATAGCTCAACACGTGCATACTTTTAGTATTTTTCTTGTCTATTAATATGCTTAATATAAAGGCATAAATTGCTAATAATTATTTTGAGATTCTCAATATATTAGCCTATTCACTGTCTAACACGGTTTCTTGATTTCCCCCGTCCTTCTTTACATTTTCAACGCAGACACTGTGCTGTCTTTTTAGAGGACGACGTTTAATGGCTGTCAAAAATCTGGACGCAATAAGAGCAGCAGACTTTTGTGTCATTTCACCTTTCACTTTATTGCTCTCTTCCGTCTCACTTTCCTCGCTACTGCTCAGCTGCACGCCAACATCAAGTCCACCAACAATGGGGTAAACAGGAAATCGGAGCCCGACAGGTAAAACGTCTCTGCTTTCTCCCTTGGCCCATAAACTGGATGAAGGTCCTGCAGTCTCAGTGTTAAATGCGTCACCCATGTCCAATAATGTCTCTTCTCGGGACGCTTTCCTAGCTACAGGGACAATTGCTTGAGAGGGAGGAATTTGAAGTGGACTTGGAGGACCTTTTATTACTTGCTCCTCAAAAGTTGTCTCAGGTGATGGAGATGTCGGTGGGAGTGGCGTGGAGCATCTGAATACGTTGTTTCTTTCATTATCCACTTTACTGTTGTTGTTGCTGCCAAAGTACATTCTCAGCTCTTCATCTGCGCTGCTAGTACTAGTTGTTGTTCCACTATCGGTTTCATCAGCATAAGCAATTTCAGTTTCCCCCTCAAAATGGTCCCCAGTCATAATAGAAATATCCAACTCCAAATTGGTATGGTCAGAAGAGTTGGGATAGTTTGCTACAAGATCCATTTCCAGTTCTGTTGTACCTTTTGATCCTCGGCTAAGATATTTTCCCATTTTTGATTCTGGCGGAAATATCTATCAAGCCAATAAAAGTAATTCATATAAATCAAATTAAAGTAGTTTTATTTCGAAAGCTACCTTTTTCAAAGTTTCTATTAGTTTTGGCTCTTCTTCTTTGGTTTTGATAATGACTGCATCTCCAAGAATAAAGGCTGAATCTGGGCTGGATAAAACTTTTTCGGATTCTTTTGCTGCAGCCTCTTTTGCTTTTTTGATATTTTCTTTCAACAGTTTCCTGAAAACTCGGATTTATTTAATCAGTTATATGTATAGAAAAGGAAACCTTTTGGTTATTTATTTCGTTTGAGCAACATTATCAAAGCACGTACACACGTTTAATGTAAAGGAATACATACATAGATAAAATGAGGAGAAAGTTGGCTTTGACTCACTTTGCTTTTTTTCGTATGATTTCCTGAGATGCTGGATAATCTCTAATAGCCTCTTCAAGCCCGTCTTTATGCAAGACGAACAAATTAGCAAAGCCTGCTGCCCTGTAAATTCAAGTAGACCCTAAACTCTTAACTTTATTTTTTTCAAAAGTGTAAAATTTTAACAACCCCGTTAACTGAGGATAAACGAAAACCGTAAGCGACCTTGCATTTTCGGTTGCAGATTTTTTTTTAAATACGAAGAAAGTTTTTGCAAGAAAAATAGTGAAAACATCTACTAAAACTTTTGTAATAATAATCTCGTTTTCTCTAAACTTTGCAATTTGAGACAAACTCAAATTGCAAACTTTGAGGTAGGTATACTTATTAATGTTACAGATTTTGCTTTCTATTGTTCTCTTTGAAATTTGTACCTCACGTCGGCAGTCCTTTTGTTCATCCCTCCAATCCCTAATAAAGCAATTTCTCCAAACACAGATCCTTCTCCTAAAGTCACCAGAATCTGATTCCCACCGGCTCCACCAATGACGTGGATTTTTCCACTTTGAATGATGAACATTTCCCTTCCAACTTCTCCCTATATAAATTGAAATCAGAGTTTTGATGCTTTATAGTGCTTGTTTAAATGTAATTTATTTAAATATTTGGTCCAAACCTTTTTGCAAATATAATCTCCTGGTAAAAAGATGGTGCTTTTCAATTTACAAACAAGATCACGTAAAAAAGAGACTTCGCAATGATGAAACAACTTGACCTTGGACAAGGTTTCTACATGAAGATCTAATGCAACGTCCGTCCTCATTTTATCCGGTAGCAAATCTAATATTTTACTTTCATCTAAAAGCAAAAGAAATTGGTATTACATGTAAGTATGTATTTTCTGTTAACATATAATAGGTATAATATCATTTGACCATTCTGAAATTTGTCAAGGATTTCTTTGGATGAAAGTAGATAGACATTGGATAAGATAAAGGCCTTGGACAAACACTTGGCCTTACAAAAATGTATGCATGCATTCTGCACGTTTACTAATGCATATGTCGAATCGTGTTTTTAGTTTACAGTAAACCTCCAAGGTCCTCGAGAGTTCTTTTACTATTATTATACAAAATACCTTGGGAGTCTCAGGTTTCAGCGTCGGAAAATTACGTGAACTATGCAACCCATCATCATCCAAGAACGTTGTGGCTAATGAGAAATCAATTGAAGAAGCATTGAATTGAGTGTCCAAGTTTTGCAGATTCATGGTTAAAACATATAATCTCCAGCTTTGGAAAAAATTGAGTGCTTTCATATTATTAGAGTGAAAATGTCTCATATCTGGTGATTGTTTTCATCATTATATAAGCTCAAATACCAATAAAAATGGCTCCTCATTACATCCAAAACTATTACTGTTATTGCTTATATAAGCTTCAATTGGAGGAGTGAAATGAAACTTAGCAAGACCAACCAACTAACCAACGTACCCAAAGTTTTCTGCTTCTCCCATGTATAAGAGAGCCAAATTTTCACTTTCTCCTCCAACTGTCTAGGAACACCCAGGCGATGGAGATAGCTTATGGCAGCGTAAGTTGTGGCTCTATACTCATTCTGGTTCTTGGTGGCTGTTGCAATTATATCACGAAACTGTCTCAAAATAACTTTTATTAGATAATCATGTTTAAAATTATTATCATTAACCTGTCCAATTAGAATAGCGGTTACAAATACGCCACTCAGCCAAGCAAATGTCATGTAGATATATTCCAATTCATTTTCAGGACGTGGAATTTTTCCAATGCTAGTCGCAGTTTTGGTTGAAAAGTAAAAGCAACGGATATATCTACATACATTTGAAAAAAAAACTTTTTGAAATTAATTATTAATACCATAATTTTCATGTAATAATGTAATAATATATTATTATATATATATACGCATTCCCAATTCCCGAAAATGTCCACTTTGTTGTACCAAGTCCTTCGTATTGAGAAATGCCATAATAAACACATGCATTTAAATGGATCATGTAAATCATGTAAATAAAAGTTTTTGTAATTCTTGCAGAATGCGGAGAAGCTAAAATTGTATCAAATCTTTGAAATAACTCCCAGTAAGATTGAATCTGCACAAAATAAACTCAACTATAAGATTTTAATTTTACTTTAAAATGTTTTTTTTCATTACCTTTAAAAGTCGTGGGATTCGAAGCAAAGGATAATTTTTGTATGATAATGTTGTAATAATGTCTGCTGGGAATAATGACATCAAGTCAATCTAAAAGTAAAAGTAGGATAAAAAAAAATACAGTATACAAATAGATACACGTTTCTTTCAAGTTGCAAGTAGAAATTTAATTAATAGAGACTCCATAATTTGTTGTAGGCGGAATATTATGAGTATTCTAGGAAGGAATTAAAAGTCGGATGAAAAAATATTTTTCACAGTATTTGATGAACAAATAACGGAAGTAAAGAAAAGGTTTTATATAATATTGATCTTGGGAGTAATAATGTCCATGTTGTGGAAGACAATATGGAACAGGGAAAAGTTTTTAAATTTCATTCTTACTTTAAATTGAAGAGTTTCGATATAACTTTTTCTCGTTTGTATTGGATCCTTGATCCAAAAGCCTTCTCTGAGAAACTTTCTGTGCGATTTGAATGCCACGATGTCGATAAAATAAACAAGGTCCGCCACTAGGTCAAAATACTGCCAGATGTGGACATTCTCCGTTGTTTGATACGGGAAAACGGCTCGCAGAGGGATGACTAATGCATTATAAAGAAAACATGCAGCAACAACCACAAGCCAGGAAATGTAAGGCAACCCTGAAAAATAAAATACACTTGGCCTAATGTCTTTTGTACTCAAGATTCCACCAAGATTTTGAAACGGTTATCAATATTTATGAAGCTGTACGCATATAAAACAGAAATGTCACATCAAATATTAATAGCTAACTTTACCATCGGCATCCAAGACATAGTGACAAGTGAGGAAGTTCATTACTGCATGGAACTTGTTCATTACATTCTTCCGTAATTTTTCCACAAGAGATCGTCTCCTATTTTCTCCTTCCGCTTCTGAATCTCCAGACGGAGAGCAAAGTTGTCTCAAACGAAAAAGAAGATTGTCTTCTTCCGCTGGCAGATCGTCTGATTACACAATCAAACAATTACATTGTAAAAATAAATACAACTATATCAATGCGTCACCAAAGACCTAATTAAGCAAATGGCAGAAATAATGCAATGTTATTAATAAGAGCTTTGTGTTTTGAAATTATTCTGACATTGACTGTAATTATATACTTACTTTACGTCAAAGATTAATTTATTTATTTCAATATATGAAAACTGTTTTGAACACGTGCAAAATATTTACACAGGTTTAACTCCACAAAAGACAAGAAGTGGGAAACAATACATGGGTTTCTGTTTCTGAAAACACAGAAGACGCAGGCCAAGTCTAGAGTGCTTTCGTTTTCTCAATGGGTTTTCTAGAGACAATTACGTATTTTGTAAGTTACAAATTGTAACATATTTGAAAAATAAGAATGTTTAATATGGCTCTACAAAGCGAAGATCAAAAGGGTTCAAAGAAAACGAATTTCAATTTGCAAAGTGTTTGAGCCTCACACGGGAACATAAATACATTACTAAACAAATAACTATATTTAAATTCTTTGTCACATAATGAAACAATGTACTATGGTAGTTGTATCTTTCTTCAGTATGCATATATTAGTAATATATAAATCTTGGGTATAACCTTCAGAGTCAGAAGTCGTTGGCGTTGGTGGTTTCTCAACCTTTTCTTTTGTCCTCCTTGTCCGAGTAGAGAAAGCAACCACAAGGTTTTTAAGCCGTTTTTCCAACTCTTCTGCTGCAGCATCTCCCATCCTGTCATAAAGCATTAGTTACTTGGAGTACAGTGTTAACTTTTAATACGTAATACTCTTTAACAAAAGGTGACACATAATCTTATTATACCAGGTCGTTATTCTTTTGAGTCTGGACAATGGCCGAATAAGCCACTGACAGCAGAAATCTACCCGAATCTCATAAAACTAATACTCAACTTGTAGCAGTTGTCAGATTTGATTTCTATTGACACATTTCTCTCCAAATATAAAGCATCATTGAACAAGGCAAATATGACAATACAATAATATGAAGTCAACCAAATCTACGCCAAAATAAATTATTAAACATTGGAAAGTCCACCCAATTTTTTTCTTTTTCTTATTAGTGTATGTGTAAATATTTATATTTTAAAAAGAAAATAATAGCAATTAAATTTAATGTCTATATAAAGCGCTTAGAATCCAATATGATAAATTGAAAATAAAACTTTTTAAGCTTCTAAACGATACCCTTGGGTTTGAAGAAAGCAAATATAAAGCGGAAAGCAAATCAGACCAATGCAATCTTGAACAATATATATACAATTGTTGCAACAGTGCGGATCCGTGTTTGTACATTTTAGTGATTTTACCCACTTTGCTTCTTGACTCAAGGTTTTCCTGAAGACGGATGTTGAAGCTGGCAATGTCATTCTTCGTTTTATTATCCCAGACTTGAGATCATCCTCATTTTCTATAGAGTCATCTTCAAAAGCCTCTTCCTGAGAAGGTTTACGACCACGAGAAAATTGGGTTTGTGGTGAAGGTGGCTCTTTGCCTTGTGTGAAGTCTTTCCTCTTTTCCTCTACCGCTTTATTTGAGTCCATCTCCAAATTTTCTCCTCAAGATGTCAAGTTATGAATTTGTAAATCCACTCAGCTCCCCACAGAAGGGAACTATTGGTTGTTAAATACCACGCCCAACTGGCATAACTGTTGGTTCTCAAATGAACTCCTTACATAAAATATACTTATAGAGATGATTTCAAACTAAGACAGCGACACGTGTCTTTAAAATGACTGCGTAAAAGTAATAAACTTTATATTTCTCTCATTTGCTCACTTATTCACCAAGAAAGTTAAAGATGTAATAAAATATCCACAAGTTCTGGGACCTTTTTTATTACAGATTTTTGGAGAACTATTAAGCCAGTTAGCATATTACCCATTTAAGTGGTCCATAATTAAATGGATAAGAGATGCTATAATACATCTACTACTGTAGCTCAACCAAAAGACTTTTTAAAAATGATTGGGAAAGTAAGGAAGCTTGAAACTAATATTCTTTTTGACGTAAACGCAACATTCATGACGGAAATAATAACATTAATGCACGTATCTAATACTCAACAGATTCAGGTAGGCAATAAAGTTCTTTCAATGTTATAGATATTAGTGAAGCAACAATCCCAGTCCTGACTGACATTAGCTAATTATCTATATTGGAGTAATCCCAAGTAATTGAACACACGATCAGCTTTTGCTCGGAAATATTGATGTTCGCCGCTTTTCAATACCTCATAAATACATTTCTGGATTTGTGATGTCGTCTTTGTATCCGGGGCTGAGTACATTAATTCAACAACAGGCTTCATTCGATTACTTCCTTTGAAAGCGATGAGTGAATAACCCACTGAAACGGATATAAAAGTTGCTGGGAAAAGCAACCACACAAAAGCTACCGGCTGGAAATCTAGACTTTGCTCTACACTAAAGCAATTAATTAAATTGCCGAGTTGGAAAATGAAATAAGATATTGGACTTGTAGAGTGACACTATCATGTGATAAATACATATATGTATTCTATAAATAGTACTTATATAACATTGTTGCTTATTATTATGCGGGTGAAAGATCAGAGGACTCTTATTAAATCTTTTCAAAAAATAAAATTACAAAGCACATTATCTTTTTGCTCAACATCATTTTATTAACTATTAAGTAATGAGAAACTGGACGAAATATTGAATAAAAGTGTCAAACCTGTTATTTTATTATAGGAAAGTTTGCCCTTTAGAGAATTTCGCCATGTTTGCCAAAATGAGAAGCTGTTTTGAGATAAGGTCGTAGCACGTGTAAGCTACAAGTTTTCATTGAATATTTGAACCACACGACAATGTCACCTTTACGTATATATCCACCCACTTTTGTGCCAAACCAACTTTAGGTTACACATGTGTGGGAAAGTGGATAAACTTTCTTTGAAGAAACTTATTGTTTCGCTAAGCCAAACTTATTTGAAACTTACCTATTGTTGTTTTAGGCAGCATATTGTTATATGTATTGATGAAAAAATACGGGACTTGAATTATTTCATGGGTTTGAAATGTTATCTTTGAACTTTTGGGTCAAATTCCAACAAGTGAAAGCATTTAAGAGAGTGGAAAATTGTGTGGTGGTGCATATGATCCATATATCGCCTTCTGTTTGATAGCCTTGCAATTGATTTATTTATCCGATTCGGTTTTTCTTTCTTATGCACGCTGTCATAAAACGACACCTGCATTTGGCAAACTGATTTTGATCTCGAAATATCTATTTTCGTTCAAAATATAACAACAGCCATGTTGCTGTTGATGTTTTGCTTCATTAAAACTTCTAAAGTTTATGACTTTGGGATTCAGATTTCATTTTATCATTAATAAAATGTATTTACTTGTGTATCGTATCGTTGTAACTTTTATGGTGACAGATTTCATAGCATGTGGATAAAGTAGGAAACTATGCAGCTTATTTTCTTGGTATATGAACCATGCTTTCACTAATTCTTATAATTTTTCTTTGCCTTCTCAGACAAATTTTCTTTGTTGACTATCCAAACAATTCACGTTCATTTCAGACGGCGAATTTGCCCATGTTTTGAAATTTGAAGATGAATAACATTATATAAATAGATGAAAATTCGTGACGAACTTGAGTGGACAATAATGGGAATAATTTCCGCTGTTGTTCAAAAATTACCGGAAAATTCTCCAAGGCGTGGAATTATTTTTACCTACAGTTTAACCGTATTATGGTTTCCTTTTATGCAGCCCCTTTCAAGTGTGGCTTTCCTTTTACTGTGCATGAAAGAGAATGGATTTTCTTTGTCCTTTCAAACCTTTTCGATTTGTGTTCATTTAATTTTATTCTGGAAAACATCATTGAAATTGCTGATTGCAGAAAAGGATATTGCAAATATAATAACAGCAAAAAAAGATGTGGACCACAACCCTTAAAGAATTGAATTATTTTATTTTCTTACTCAAAACGAAAGTTACGAAAAGTTTCTGCAGAGTGTGCAGATCGTTAATATGTGCATATATATGGTTTGTTCTAATTTATCAACGTTCCACAGCTATAATACTTGTATATAATAATTATTGTTGTCATTGATGAAAATTTAATCCATAATTTCTGCGGTAGAAGAGCTCAACCAAAATGTCAAATGCAAGCCTACATGCAGAGAAATATAATTAGCATCATTATTACTAAAGATTCGTTCGGTTTATTCTACTGTGAGTCAATTAGATCATTTAGCCTATTTATCACCATCCAAGTTAACCCACAAACAATTTCCCCAATGTGTTCGCGTTTATACTTAAATTTTTGGTTTTGTTAAAATGTGTCACTAATGTTGGTAATAATTATGTTGCTTCAAATATACTAATTATTATTACTGCCGCAAGTAAGTAGCTACTAAATAATCTGACCTCGTTTTGATTAACAATTAATAATTCTGCCATTTGTGGCAGAATTATTAATCAATGGCATATAATCAAGTTATATGTATTTTGCTAAAAGGCTATGTTGACAGTCTCACTTCAAAAGGTGACAGTTCCTAACCATTTATGTTTATCTTGAACTTCATTGAGGTGTAGATTTTGATTGAAGAGTTGTACATTTAGTAATGTGTTAATAACCTACTCTGGAAATGCTACATCAACTTTGAGAATGATGAAAGTGAATTGGCACTAGTACGGAGGCTGTTTAACATGTGTAAAACAAATAAACTTTCATACCAGATTTAAATATCTCCTAAGAGTACACACGCTATCTGCTTTTTATCTTATGTTTCAATCTAAAGAGTCCTCATCAGAACACTGCTATGCTATCAAACATCCTGTTAACAAAGTTTTCGTATTTTGTATTTTCATATTGACATCAAACAAATTTAACATCAAAGGTAAAAACTTTAGCGTATAAACATTTTTTAATTACGTTTGACGTTACGTAATTATATCTTTAGAAATCGGAGAATTTTTGCCTCCAAAACAATTCATTATCTTTTATTTATGGGCAGGCTACACTTGAGTCACTTCAATCCAGAAAACAAAAGATTCGCCTGATAACAAAGACATCTGCGCCACAGCTGACATTGACGTATTGAAGCCCTTCAATCCTACCAAACTAACATTTGCCAATGTGTTTATGGTCAGAGATATTCATCTTGGACACGTGAATGCATTTCAATCATTATCTTTTCTCATCTATTGGCATTTTGGTATCGTGTGTATATGTAAGTACATGGTGCTTACGTAAATAAATGATAAATGCAACATTCTTTCAAGATCCATCCTTAAGCTGCAGCCAGGGATTCTATTTGAAAAAGAAAGTGCAAGTAGCATGGACTCTACTTAGTTAGTTCCTGCTGCTGAATGGTAAAGTTAGACCATCAGGCACCACAGGAGAGGTTAGTTCCTATTTTTCACTAATGGAACACATTTTATCCATTAAGGGCAAAAATCTGCATGCAACCCAAATAGGATAAAAACAAAATATTGCGTCCGCAAACATTAAGTCCTTGTATTAGGGCAGTTGTTGTACTACTAATGATTCACAAAAAGACCGAAATTGTTTGACTAGTTGTGATATAAAGAGAATAAAAGAAAATAAAAAGCATTAACAAACTCTTCGTTAGTAAAGTGTTAATAAGATTACTCTCAAAGAGAGCGCGGAGAAAAGAAGGATGATTAAAAAGATCTTGTTCTACTTTATCTTGTCTGCTTCCAGAGAGCCCAGTTTTCCTAACTCACAACACAAGAGAGACAGACCAACTATTTCATATTATAGCATTTGCTCAGTCAGACTCTTGTGGCATTTCCATCATCTAATATTATTCTTTTCAACTTAGACAGTTTTGTCAACAGTACTCAAATAAAATTAGCTAAAAGTTTGACTATTACATAGCTAACTTTTTGATCCGCGTAATCTAATTGTAGCTGTCCGTCTGTAGGCTGGCATTAAATGATTGTATTTATAAGCTGAGGAAACAACAGACAACCTCGTTTACTAATTGGACAAAAAACTAAGAGAGCAATTTTCACCAAAGAATACATAAAATAATTTGGTTTGAATTTAAGCTAGATTAACTGCACATATGCACGTATCATCATCATTCATCATCTAGTCTAATTGCATTATACATTCGTAAAAACGGAGAAAGTAAACTTATTTAGTCGGGAAACACGACCCTTCAACAATAATATATTGCAAAGAGAGGAATGCCAGAAAGACAATAGCATAAATTTTTAATAATTCAATATTTGGTAATATTTTCTTTCAAATTCCTTTTCGTCGTCACTTCAGCTTTGTATTCACGAGTGGAAATAATTTTGAGGCATTTGGTGGGAAATTTCAGGTGCATTTCACAATGACCTTAAAGGAGACAAGATACCTTTCGACCACATAACCACTGACATGGACATATCAACTGCATTAATTAATGTTTTGGGTCTGCATTAATTTGGGTATGTGCAATCTATGACCTCCATGTTGAACATGTGGGCAGAGTAAAATGAAGAGAGAAAGTGAGCAGCGTCTCTAGCCAGCCAAAAGAGTTGTGTAGAGCTAAACTGAATCTGATGTAGGATTCCCCAAAAATCTCATTTCAGCCGAGCAACTCAACCAGGCAACTGCTTAAAGAACGCTTGTGCTTATTCCCATACTTTCAACACTTTTGAATAAAAATCTGTTAAAATTAAAGTATGAAACATCTCAAAGATTAGTTGTTGTATAATGTTTTAGTAGTTTTTGTAGAGTAACTTTAATTCTGAAGGTGAGAAATTGAAAAATTTCACACTGCCCCAGGCACATCATAAACAGATCAAGTTGTAATATATCGTGAAAATTAGAGTTAGGTGTGGTTTAAATTAGATTTTAGTCCTTGTAACGGGCGTTTGCCGTAAACCTTTATTATTTATCCAGTTTTGTACGAATACTCTCAACGTTTTATAAATGTTCAGTTTCACACTCTAAAAGTGAAGAAAATTGGAAGAAGAGAAAGTTTTGTTATTTATCCACATTCACTGGCATTTAAGAGTGGGTAAGTGATTCATTTTCCATCATCTCAAACTACATTTACAAGTCGTGTTTCACCTTTCCCTTCAGAAACAACAATAATCCAATCAATCCACCATATTTCTTAGATTACAGATATCTCAAATATTATATTTGATCAACCAAGTGTAAAAAATAAATAGACAATTTACATGCCCAACATTTGTATTGCAAATTTTGTAATTTATATTAGGCGTAATCGTTTGATAAAAATAGAAATAGTGAGGAAGTGAAAGTCAGAGTGTCAAAACCATTTCTCTTGTGTAAAAAAAAAAGTGATTGGACTACAAAGAGGTTATCATTGATGAAACTCGGTGAAGTGAAAACCAGAGAACTCGCTCCATTAAGCATTCCCACTTTAATAATAATTGTGTATGAAGAAAATTGAAAGTTCTGGTTGAGATAACTCGGGTCAACTTTTACTATTTCCTCCTGTGGTTAATAATTTCTTTGCTTTTAGCAGTTGAACGGAAATTAAAGCTCTCAAATAACTTATATAATCAATCAGTGAAGCTTCAGAAACTCATTTCATCGTCACACATCATACTCTTTACTTAAGCTTTCTCCTTAATAACGTATCATCCCCCAGCATATCGTAACTAATAAACAAAATTTAATAACTTTTGAACTCATATCAGCTATGATTGCCCATTAATTAAGCGTCAGCGAAATGCTTTGATATTTCACAAGACATCAACCAAAACCTGGGATCAGAAATTCCTCTCATTATTCGAAGACGTCAGTTCTACATACAACGATGAATGAAACTTTGGGCGTGGAATTTGGGGAATTTGTCTGTAAGTACACAACTTGATGACTTCTTAATTGCTTTAATTGTTAATGCTAGAAAATGATGCAATTTGGTATCATAATCATCGTTGGGGTAAGGATTTACGTTAGACATAAAGGCATTTGAACCAAAGAAGAAAGCTTATTGACAACTTCGGCTTATTTACAGAGGTTAAATTTGACTATAGATGAAGGTCAAGGGTTGAGTTTAAATTTTCAATAACAGTTGGCAAGAGTTTAAGCTTATATTATCTGTTATTTAATGAAGCGTTTTGCAAATCAAAACTTTACAGAATCTGTATAAAAAATTTCATCAGTTTACTCAATAAATTGCAAACTGCGGAGAAATGCGTAAATGCCTGCATTCAAGTCAAAACTACCATTTAAGATTAGTTAAAAAAACGCAACTAAACTGTTTATCCATTCAAATTTTTTTATCTGAAGAGTAAAATTACTGAAGTTGGCACTGGGTCAAACTTGGGTTACAAATGACGAAAACAAAGATGAAAGTAAACTCACTTGTTTGTTGCATGATGTATTTATTACATATGCCATATATACTACATCATGCAAACTGTTGAATGATGCATAGCTTTTATCATTTAGAGATCTTTTTTTTTTGTTCAAAATTGCCTATCGATCTCTCACCTCTTGTTCTTCCATTTACACTTTGATTTTTATTATTTCCAGATGGTCCTCCTTTTGACAATTCCTCAGAAATTTTGGAAACTCTGGATAAAAATAAGACTCTTTTAAGCAATTCCACCTCATTCTCTCAAGAGTCGTACATTTTTGACAGAACCGACGTCAAAGCTGCATTCATCACTCTGTACACCATTGTATTTTGTTCCTGTTTTTTTGGTAAGTTGGCTGATGCCATATGATACAAAGAGCAATCTGTTCACTTTCTTGCCAATTTTAATTTACAATAATTATTTATTATGAGCTTTTATGTAGAAAAAAATATACATTTAAAGAAAGGTAAAAGTGCACAAATTAAATTTCTAAACGTGATTCTTAGCTTTTATATTTGAAACTTGTATATAAGCTTCTGAAATGCTACAGATTGCGATTACATAAATTGAGTGAAATATTTACAAATATTTAAAAATGCTTTTCAGTTTAAAGTTTGTCTCAAATATTTGCATGTCATACCATGAGCTAGCTATATGTGTACAAAGTACAAAGTCAAGGAAAAGGATTTATTTCCTTCACACTAAACTTGGTTTAAAGTTCAGAGCCAAGGTTTTGCTAGAACAAAAAACACAAACAGATATTCTTGAGCAAATTGAATGGCCACCTTGTGATACGAGAGTAGAAAATGTGATTTAATCAAGACTCAAAGTGACAAGTGGAAAATGGAAACGGCTGAACTGGAATTGTCAACTTTAACTTTTGACATTCTTTCTCCCAACCTATGTATAATACCTACCTACATATTACTGCCACCACTTTCTTGTCAAAGTCTTGTGTCCCTTGTGTTGTATTACACAGCGAATAAGAAATGTGGGGGTGAAACAGTGAAAAGTGTCATCCGCTTAGATGAATGCTGTCCTCTGCAATTATGAAGCAGACATGTACAATATTTAACAAACTTGTTTCATGCTACTGTATATTGCCCTCAATGCAAATTAGTAATAAAACATTTATTGGCTATTCTTTAATGATATTGGAGCTTGAGAATCTGAGACATTAGTTAAATTATTAAATTATTTTTAAGGATAATTTAATTCATCTTTGTTGAATTCAATATTTTTTTAGAAAATAGTAGCATAATAGTCTAAATACCGAAAATAGCCATTAGTGCTGATATATTTACATAATTTTTACGTAAGTGAAAGTCTTTCAGTGGTTTCCTACCTTTGTGTGAACGTCATTACCACGTCAAAATGTCAATGGAAAAATTATATCTAGAAGAGGATGAATGGAAATCAAACCAATTAAACTGAATAAACTATAATAGGGGAGAACAAAAATTCAATTGAAGTCTCAGTTCAAAACTATTTCCCAGAAACTTAGTTTGCCATTGTTTCTAAAAACATGGCTCTGTGAATATTTCAGCCCTTTTAGAGTAAATTTGCATTTCCACTTGCCAAAGTTAATACAGATTCTGTTGGGACTATCTATTTAGGAAAATGGTCAGAGAAAATGTATGGCATGGTGAGATAATAGCCCTTTCCTCCTCTTTCTCCAGTCTCATGGGATTGCGTTACTTGTTTTGTTTGCTTGAGAAATGTCCAGTGTCTGGTGAACGCATAAGTAGTACTTAAAATGTTATATTGATCCGCACAAACGTGATCCTTATGAGCGCGGGGGGATTATTTGGATTTAGGGGAAATTGGGGATGAGTTGAGTGGACGGATGTTGTGTAGAAGAGGCAGGATGAGAAGGAAGGGGCATGATGAGAAGGAAGAGGCAGGATGAGACACAAAATGAGACAAGCCGGAACGGTCCGTTCCGGTTAGTTTGTAAGTTGGGCCCTTGAGGGCTTGGAACTTATATGACAATAGCTCATTATGCAGATGAATATGTGGATGACTTAATTATTCCCTGGCTTTATGGTTATTGCGAAAGTTTTATTTGGATTTTAATAAAATGCATTTAAATGAAAACAATTTTGCATGCAAGTAAACAAAGATTAGAGCAGTGGACGCAGTGAGACCGGGGGAAAAAGGCTTCAAACAAATATACAAAGCCCTAGAGCTTAAAGATGACGTGTTCGTCAAAATTTCTAAACTGTTTAGATTGTTTGGGGGAGGGGTGTTGGTGGGGGTGGTCGAGTGGATCCGGGGTGACGCTATGCGCCCCCGGTAAATATAATTTTACCGAATCTGGTTGGAATGCCATTGTTGGACCAGGCAATGCGGACATGTGTCCAATGTTCCCCTCGCCAACGACGACGACGACGACGACGCCCACTACTACTACTACTACTACTACTACTACGCCTGCTCCCCAAGTTGGGAACGATTGGGGTTGGATTGTTCTGGGTGAGGGAGAATTACTCCGCGACATGATCTTCTTTGAACAATTGCTAGTTCCTAATTGGCCGGGTGTTTTTGTTTCCAAAATTAATTCAATACCAATTTGGT
>JAQIXN010000697.1:0-30463 GCA_034698145.1 Proisotoma minuta
CTTCAGTGCTGTCTTGATATTTTGCTTTATTTTTACCTTTGTTTTGGATATTTTCTTTATCTTCGAAATTTTTCTTGCCATATTTGGTTGATTCATCAAGAACATCATATTTGTCTTCAGTGCTTTCTCTGCCTTCATCATCGTTAACTTGAATGTTTTTTCCGTCTCTGAAATTTGTTTTCCCATCGCTTTGTTTCTTATCAAGGATGTCATCTTTGCCACTTTGAAATTTATTTTCCCGATTTTTTTCTTTGCCCTCCGAGTTTTTTTCGGGAATGATGTCTCGACCCCGGGACTTTTTTTTACCACGATTGCTTTTTTTATCTTCCATGCTTTCCTTTTCTTCAATTTCAGTACTGTCTTGATATTTTGCTTTATTTCTACCCTTGTCTAAGTTATTTACTCTATTTTGGAAATTGGTTTTGGTATCTGGAGTTTTTTTGTCAAGAACATCATATTTGTCTTCAGTGCTTTCTCCATCATTCATGCTTTCTCCATCTTGACTACGTAAGCTTTCTTTACCCAATGAATTCTTTTTTCTTTCTATATTTTGAGATCTTTTTGTAGTATCGTCTTCGTCCCCAATATTGTCTAGCATGCCTTTTTCATCCCGAGAATCTGTCTTGTTATCTCTACTTAAAGCTTGATTTTTATCTCTATTTCTTTCTTTGTTATCAGAATCATTTCTGTCTAGCACTCTTTCATTTTGATAATCATCTTCATTTCGGATATTTTCTTTGTCTAGGACGTCATATTTGTCTTTAAAAATTTCTCTATCCCGAGAATATGCTTCATCACTAAAATAGTCATTATCTTTTTTTCCCATATTGAATTTATTACGTTTGTTTAATTTGTCACTTTCTTTTCTGTCCTGAATTTTTTCATTCTCTGGGGTGTAATTCGCATTTTGAATGTGTTTTTCATTTGAATCTAAATCGATATCTTCATCTTTGTTTCGAAAGGCTTTCTTGTTTTTCTTATTAACACTACTTTCTTCTTTTAAATTTCCTCCGTATCCAATGTCGCCTTTTTTCCCGATATTATTTTTGGCATTATCTGTGCTTCGAATCGTTTCCTCACTTTGGTCGTTTATTTCTGACGGATATACCTTGTCCCCACCATCGTATCTGACTTTAGCTTTATCGTCTACACTTTCTTCGTTGCTTTCTCTTTCTCGAATGCTTCCAAAAACTCTTGGTGGATTTGTTTTGTTTTGCGTTCTTTTCCAATTTTCCATTCTGTCTTTCTTCGCTGCCATGTTTTCTTCTTGACTACTTCTCTTTCCGTACAATCTGGCATTGTTTTTGCTGTTCATATTATTTTCTCTGCCGAGAGTGTTTTTTTTGCCTTTTGTATCTTTGACATTTCGTTGGTCTTCGTTACTTTCACTGTCGGAAGTTTTTGCTTGAATGGGTTCTGCTTCATCACTTGTCTTGTCCCTGATTCCAGTGTTTTTAAATGATTCTTTATTTCTGGCACTTATACCATCATAAATATATTTATTTTCTTGTAAACCGCCCTCCTGTTCATCTCTTTCTTTGGAACGCTGATTGGCTTGTTTGCTATGCGAAGTATCTTCGATATTTTTATCCCGAAAGCTTTCTTCACTTTGAGACGATTCTTTGTCTTGAGTGTCAACTCGGAAACGATCTTTGTTTTTATTTTGAAAGGATGGCTCGTTTTTGTTTCCCCCTGAAACTTCTTTGTTTTTTCGAACATCCTGATCATCTTGGAAGTCCTCTTGGTCTTGGACATCTTTTTCAATTTGGGTACGATTTTTATCACGAGAGAAATATTTATCATTGACAATTTCTTCGTCTTGTAAACTTGAGATTTTTTTATTTCTAGATCTGGCAATGTTTCGTTTGCTTACTTCATCATCTTCTGCATTATATTTTCTCACACGAGAAACTTCGTTGCTAATATCGTCATCATTTTTGTTACGAAGTGGGTCTTTTCTTTTATTTTCTCCATCATTTTCATCACTGTCTTTTTTAAAACGTGAATCACGAATTTTGTCGTACTGTTTGTTTTCCTCTTGATCCGTGTTTAGGCTTGATGGCAGGGATTCTTGATTAGATTGCTCATCAACGTCTTCGTCTTTTTCAGAATTGCCTTGTTTGTTTCTAAACTTATCTCTGGATTTTCTCTTGGCATCAACCTCACCTTCAACTTCTTCTGACTGTGTTTTCTTCAAACGTTTTTGTTTGTTATTTATTTTGTTAGAATAATCGTTATCGTTATCTTTCTTGTCAATGCTTTCCTCTTCTTCATTAGCATCATCGTTTTTAGATTTTGTATTTGACGCTTTAATTTTTTTGTTCTTGTCTTTTGATTTTGATTTAAGACTTTCTCTTTCTTCCTGTGAATCATATGCGAGAGTCCTCTCATCTTTATGTGGTTCAACAACCTCAGCTTTTAAATCTGCACTCTGATTTCCGTTTATAATTTGCTCTGATGTAACAGATTCGTTAGCGGCATTATCAGTGATATTTTTATTCAAATTAATGAAACCAGTTGCTTGAAGATCTATATCCCCGCGAGCTACTTCTTCCGTTCTATTTTCTAATTTGGTTTCAAAGTAGTGTGTTTCGCTACTATCGTCACTTTTTTTGTTCTCATTTGAATTTCCTTCGGTCCATTCCAAGCCACCACCAGACCCCAAACTTCGGCTGCTTTGACCTGCATTAAAATTTGGAAGCCCTGCAGAATAAACTCTGTCCGAATTTGTGAAATATCTGTTCTTTCCTTTTCCTGAGTTACTTTCAGTTCCATCAGGACTTCCTGGATCACGACTGATTTCTTCCGCCCCCCTTCTGCCCCCACGATCTGGAAGTGTGCTTTCTGATCCATCACTAATAGTTTGACCTCGGTTTGGGGCTTCTGCTCCATTTTGACCTCTGCGATCTGGAATGAAATTTTCTGTTCCGCTGTTTACACTGGTTTCCAGTTTCGTTAATTCCGTTCCACCTTTTCCGCCGCGAGATGGAAGTTTGGCTTCTGTTTTATATTGTTCTCGGCCTTCTGTTGCTATATTGTCAGTTAAACTAGTTCCGGGGCTATCGTTATCTGAATTGGAACCCATGGCGCCATACATTTCTCTACGTCCTGGTCTCGCATTTTTATCAATTTTGGATCGCTGGCCAATGGTGTCTAGAGTGCTAGTTCCATTACTTGGCGGAAGATTCAAATTTGTATGCGCAGCACCATCACCATCCCATTTGTTGGCCAAATCTTCCATTGGGTCATGATCTTGAGAACCGCCTATTGATCGGTCTTTAAACACTGCACTAGAGCTATTCGATGTCGGTGAACTTGTTTTGTTTCCATTTGTTGTCTCTGGTTCCTGGGTCTCATTTGAGGCTGGGCGAATCTTTTTGGCAAAGGATCTTCCACGGTGGTCATCAGATTCTTGGTCTCCTTCAGATTGTCCAATATTTGTAGAATTTTGTCCCAATTTACCGCTATCATTGCTTGAATTAAATTCTGTAGGAGTTTCTTCTATTTGGTTCCCTGTCAAAACTGGAAGTGAATCAGTTTCTTTTTTATAATTTTGACCGTCATCTTGTTTTTGCAACGCTGAAATGTCCGAAGACCCATTTGCGCTTTTTATTTCAACAGCAATTGGATTAATTGTTGTAGAGTCCAGTTTGTTTGTTGAAATTTGATTTGAAACTGTTGGTAAACTATCGTTTTCTGTATGATTAAAGCCATTAGAAATGTCAGTTTTATTAAGCTTTTCTCGAGAGACATCTGGTGAATTTTTGTCTAAATCGCTTGTGCGTTGTGTTGTAGCCGTATTATACGAATTTGTACCGTTTGAAAGTGATGCATTGTTAATAGAATTGGTTGTGGAATCATTTGAAATCTCGGTTGCATTGGAATAAATTTTTGATGGATTTGTTATCGTGGATTCAGTATTGTTAAAATTTGTTTCGTTTCCATCCGAATTTGTTTTGTTTAATTGACCCAATCTTTGAATATCTGTCTCAGATTTATTTCCATGGACGTAATTTGTGAAGTTATTAACACTTTTATCGACAGCAGTCACATTTATACCGTTTTTCTGAATGCTATCAATATTAACCGTTGAATTAGAATTAAAAATTGGATGACTCTGAACACCTGCAACAAAAATGTCATCATCAATCCAATTTCATAACGAACGAGCTTAAACTGAAGAAATTTACTTGCCGATGGTACATTAGTTTCAATCTTGCTAGCAAACATTGACCCAGGATTCATCATCAACTCTCTTCTTGACATTAGTCCCCACCATGTAGAGGTTCTTGGCGAAATTAGCCCATCAAAAGGAACCATGACCCATTGCGGCTTTTTCCGTTTAACTGTTATCACTTCAAACGTTTCCAAACTATTGCTTTCAATTTTAGCGTGCCAATTATACTGGTGTTTAGTGGGGCTTGGTGTCATTGCTCGACGTTTCTCAACTTCCTCCTTTTCCCTTAACCTTTTTTCAATTCGTCCCTTGACTTTGTCCATTCTCTGAAGGAAAGTCGAGTGAAGAACTGGAGTCACTGGACGAGGACGCTCCAAATGTTGGCTACATTTGGACTTTGGACTTATTTCATTTGGTGTTTTACATTCTGCAACTGTCTCATCAAATAATTGACCACTGTCACAATTGGCTTCCTTCATAAAGGACCGATTTGGATGACGAAATATGCAACGCATGTATTTTTGGCAGTTGGTTTTATGTGGGCGTCTTACATGATTCCGAGACTTTGAGCATTTAAAGTTTTGATAAAATGCGTTGTCATACTGAAGGGAAGACACTGAAATGCATGGAAATTATTAATTTTAACATTTCATTCTTGCATGTTTTTCTTGCTTTTACCAAAATTTGAGATTTCTATCAGAAAAAATGAGACAATAAAATAGGGGCGTAAATTATGCTTCATTTTATTTTAAAACACAGAAATTAGCTAATCTCCATAATTGTTTGAAACACTATTTAGTATAAAACACACGCACAAAAATCAAATATCCGCATGTGGTTTTGTAGTCCTTTTTGGACAAGTGCTTAATCAAATTTTTAACTTGATAATAACAATGAGAAGTTCAAGCTAGTGACATTGCATTGTTTAAAACCATTACTATTTATGTATGTATTTTATGTACGTAAAAAAATCATATAATTTGAACAATATAGGACATTTTGTACGTATCTATTGCCAGTTTGTAAATTGCTTAGAAATTTTACAGGATCAGCAAATTCAAGTTTTAGCACCTAAAAAGTTAAAAACATAAACTGGCATATTTTCAGAATAAGTATACTTCATTTTTATGTAATTCTGCAAAATTTCATTGCTTCATTAATTGAACTGCTTCACATTTGCATAATAAATATTGTATAGTCCAAAATTAATTGAAATGGAACAAAATTCTTTCTCCTAACTACAAACTATGTCACCCATTAAACTCACATTGCCCACACAAATTACTAAAGATGAGACACTTTAGGAATTTATTCCTTGTCCAACCTTAGAAATAGACGCTTCATTTTTACCCTTCTCAACATTTGCATTTTGTCTGTTCTTCAGTGCAGGCATCTTAAAAACTGAAATCCTTAAAATCATTTTTTTCCATTCAAAATGAATTCTAACGAAATTTACTTGTTGGTTTTTGGGTCCACATTATTCGGCTTGATTGCTGCATATTTGATAGCGTATTGTTGCGGGGCATGGAATAATAACGACAATGTGCATCCCGAGACATCAGTCCAAGCAGAAGTTGAGATTTCATTGTAATTTACACAAGCTTTAAAATGTCGACTAAGATTTAATAACTTGTGCCTTTACATTTCAGACCATGTCCGCAAAGAAGGATTGAGAGAGAGGAGGAAAGCTTCGACTTTAGTTCGGTCACATTTGAACTGATGAGACCGAAAGCAAAAGTTCCGGAAATTGTGTAAATGCTATTCATAATACTTTAAAACTACATATAATAATATTTGACTGTAATTATTGTTTTATTTCAGCGTCACTCCGTCTTCTGAGACTTCCCTTAAAAAGGACGATGAGCAAGAAGAAACTGAAAATCAGGAAGAGACGGATGACAAATTGGACAGACTGAGTGTTTCCAAAGCCTCGTAAGTTATCTTCTATTGTATTAACTTGAGAATGTTAAAGTAATTTAAATTTTTAGTCCTCACAAGAGCCTTAAGAAGCCTAAACCTGAGCATGAAGAAGACGTATATGTGAATGTTCTAATTTAGAATGACGTTTATTCCAGATCTGTAGTTATGGAAAAACCTAAACAGGATTAGAGAAGTAGAAGTAGAATTAAATTGCTGCAAATTATTTCAAAAGTGTACCTGGCCGTAAAAATGAAATAAATGAGATAAAAAAAGTAAATAAAAGATAATAATAATGTAGTGGGTTAACAAAATTGTTGTATTCGGTAAATAAATTGCAACAATTATTTAATCGATTTTTATCCATCGATATTTCTAATTAATTTAAACTTTTAGTTCCGTTAAATTGTTTATGGCTTACGCTATTTAAAAAATTGATAAACTGCATAAAAATGTTATCAATAATCGCCATGTTGAAAGTTTCAGTTTTAGTTTCATGTAATAAAAATATTTAGATACTGACCTACACAAATTAAAAGCACACTAAAGATTTCTGGTGAATGCACATCATTTTTAATCCAAAATTACAGTTCCTACACAGTCCAGTTGAATTCTTACACGCGCAGTAAACATACAAAACTGCTAATTCTCCAGTAGCATGGGAAAATTTTGGGAACACTGGTTCATTCCCACATTAATTTTTGGGTCAATTTTAATGCTGATACCTCTCCTAATTTTTTGTTTACGTCGTTTGAAAAAATTTTGCAAAATGGTGGAAACTGAGTACGAAGCTGTTGGACAAGAAGAAATGAGACAACATCGTCTCCAATTAATTGGGTATGTTTTAGTTGTAAATTTAATTAAAAAAATATCATATTTAAGTATTAAAGTAATTTATGCTGTGTATTTAGTTGCCATGATAAAAACCATAACAATGTGGACATGGAAATTCGGAGTAATGCTGCAGAAGTTTAAAACTAATTACTGGACCTACTGGAATTTTAAAATAATTATAATTTTGGACTTTCAATTGAATTTAATATTCAATTCAGGCTAAACTCAATTCAAAATCAAGTTAATATTAATTTTAAAGGTTAAATTCTCACGTTACGGTATCATGTACATTCTTTATTTCTGTGCGTCATCTTATTAGCACATCAACTAAAACTAATAGCACCATAACAATTAACTTTATTTCCAAGATATTACGGATTCCTGTATTATTCCAGAAAATATTTCATCAAATTATGTCATCAAATTTGTAATAAAATGACTTGAGAAATGGTCCAATGATTCAGATGGCATACCTAAAAATAAGCCCTTTCATTTGAACAAGTGAACACAACTCTAAAACATTTGCTTTTGACCAGTCCAACAATTTCATTGAAAAATAAGTTAGAATAACTTGTTAGTACACAAAAAACACGAAAAAGATGGCGAAAATGGATCCCGAAATTCTACTTATCATCTACATTTGTGCAGTCTTCATCTTTCTCTTTATAATGCTTGTCTGCACATTTTGCATCCACAAAGCAAGAGAACAAGAATTGGAAATTATAGAAAATATGTAAGCAATACAAATTTCATAAAATTATCAACCCTCCAAAGAATTGTTTTTAGTCGTATTCACCGAGAGGAAGAGTCAAGGGTGTAAATATTTTGCGAAATTTTGTTCTCACGACTTAAAAAAGGTATTTTCTTACGAAATTTGGCATTTTTACACATTATCATTGCTCCGGGATAACTTTGCATTTAAACATTTAGTTTTACCTTCACTAAAATTTAATTAACTGGAACCGGAAACTCCTTTTTTCAAGTAATTCACAACTTTAATGAGCTCAACAAATTCCATTAATTCTCTTTTAGCTCAGTCTGTGTTGTTGAATAAATGAAAAATGAATTTTCTAGTTGGGTTAATTTCTACCTTTGGAATATTTTTGCTTGTAAAAGCAATTAAATTGTGGTGGCGTCATGCCCGAGTTTTTTGCGGATTACCGGATGACAATAAAGATTATCGTTTATGGGAACAAAGACAACCTGCAACTGCCAAATATTGGTGAGTTTAAACTTTAATCTTATTTTGATCATTTGAAAATTGAAATTAGTTTTAATTGATAAATAGTATCCACGTCCATAGGAAAAGGTCGGGATGGATTAGGAGAATTTGGAATTTTCTAACTCGAATTTTCTAATTAAATGCCGTAAATATATTTGGTCTGAATTATTTAGTTTTTTAATGCATTTTACGATTTAGGTTATTGAAAGGGAAAGCTGTTTTTTGGTTATGGAAATCCTTCATCCGAAGCTTTGAGACGTTTAAACCAGAAATATATTTTTTTCAGTATTTCGTTCAATATTTAACATTTTAGAAATTTTTATTTCCTTATTTCAATTTTTACCTAGGAGACTTAAAATTACTCATAAAGAATTTGCAAGCACTAATAGTAAGAATTTATCATCATTTTATGAGCAATATTTGTGTGCAAAATAAGTAATTAAGGTCGGCGAAGAGCATTTGTCTATGCCAAATGACTTCAGTTGTTTAAATGAGCAAAAATTAATATTGAGTGTAATAGTTTATCGCTTTCATCCAGAAAAAATGTCTTGTAATAATCGTCTTTAACTATTCATTTGTCCCACTTAAATGCTCTTTGAATTAATGTTCCAGGCCTTCAAGTTGACAATTTGGCAAAAATGTGCTGTCAATTTAACATCGTGTGTGGGCTCAATGGTCACCTTAAAATTTGCATTAATTAAGATCCAGAAATATTAAAACCTGCACCCAAAGTTTTTCTAATAGTCGCCATCCTTCCTTCATCTGAAGCTGTGCAAATTCAGATCGTTCTTTATCTTTGAGAGGAAAGTTTGAGAGATTTCAAAATGCCGAGTGCCACATTTTGGATGGTGATAGGGTTGATTTTTGTTGCTGCCCTATTTTTCTTTGTATGGGGCAGCTTTGTTTGCGAAATGATCCGCAAATCCAAATTTTCGTTTTACCCAGTGGCCTTTAGGGCTCCAGGAGTTCGGGCTGAGCAACAAGATGTGAATTTGTAAGTTAAATTGGCCCTTTGTAAATAAGTACCTAACCAAAAATGTTTTTTTCCAGGGATCTGAGAGATTATGAGCCACAATCAGTTTGAAAATGAAGAAAAAAATGCTTGAGCTTTCTATGCAATACATCATTTTCAATTTTTTTTCCAAATAGTGTTCAGTTTTTAAGATGTTGAAATGTTAAAAATTTGCAAGTTTCAATATTTATTTGTGAAAGTCTGTTTATGTTAGAAAAACCTTTGTGGTAGTTTTGAAATTACATCAAAACCATCACCCACACCCCGCGCAATGCGGTCAACAAAATCGTTGTCTCCTTTTACGCTTCTGAGATGCAGGTCAAAATCAGGGCCCGAAATATCCAAGGATGGGGCAGAAAACGCGGAGACAGTCAACAGCAGTAGAAATGAAGACACCAACAGAAATTTGAAAGCCTAAAATTAAGAAATGCTATCACTTTTCGTTTGCAAGAAAGCTACCGATTTTAAAATATGTAATTACCATTATTGTGTATATGTATCTAGATGTTTATAGAAAAACTTAGTCTTTATTGAAGTTTATTGATGTAAAGCGTATGATGCATTAATTAAGAATTTGACCATTTTTATGTTGCTATGTAACCGGAATTATAATTAGTACTAATTAGCATGGTATCTAGCTTAATTGCTACCTGGAAGTGGGGTTTCATTTTATGTCTAATTTTAGCAATAATAATTATATTTTGCCTAATTATGTCATTGGGTTCAATATAAACTGAAAGATGTGTATGCATGTGATTCTAAAAACAGACTATTAGTTTGTGACCCATCGCTTGTCTAAAGATAATTAGAAAAGCAGACAAATTTATTTCTTATTCAACGGAAAATATGATTCTAAAAATATGTTCTGATTGATTTGCAAACTTTATGATTGTATTAACTTATGTATAATATTTTCAATAGATTACAGTAGTAGTTGTAACTTGAAATGAAAGTTTGAGTGAATGCAATAAATACTAATAAATAAAACGCTTGCAAAAAACATTATAGAGTTTAGCTTTATTTTATTATTTCAAAAGATTCAAGAATTGATATGAAAAAACGAAATCACAAAGTCAAAAGGAGAAGATAGTATGTAGTTTTGAATATTTAGCATTTGTGCTTTTGTGGTGGTGGGAGGGGTGTGAAGGGCCATCGACAAAGTTGCTATCCCCGCTGACGCTTTTGTTCAAATCTCCAATAACGCTCCCTCGATTGACGAAATTATTGTCACCGCTTACATCACCGCAAATGCTGCCACCAACTCCTCCTCTGTTTTCGAAATTTCCATTGCCACTGACTCCGCCGTTGACATTGCCACCTACTCCTCCCCTAGAGCCTGGCTTCACCAACTCTGTTACATTTTTCACGGGTTCGGTCACATTTTTACGTGGCTCGTTGACATTTTTTAATGGTTCCGTCACGTTTAATTTAGGGAGATCAATCTTTTCTTCCGAACCTTCTTTTCTGTTGGGAATGCAACTGCAACAGAGGCCAAAGCCGCAACGAAGAACAAAATCTTTCCAGAAATCTAAATAATATTTAAGGAAATTATAGTAATCAATTAATTCATAGAACTTTGTAAAAGAAGCTGGTTTACCATTTTCTGTCTTGGAATTGTTTGATGTCCTGAATAATTTAAAGTTGATAGATTGGCGTTTATATATCAGAAACAGAGCTAATTAGACGTGTACCCATAATATTAATCATGCATCATTATCTGTTTGATGCAATGGGGTAATTAACAAATTAATACATTGATAATCAACAGTAACCGGTTGATACTGGATTAAATTGTGGTGAATTAACGCTTGAAACATGTCCGGCTTTTTTTTAAATGTTATAAATAATTTTAACATGCTTTTATTCTACAATTTTTCGGGATGGTAATTTTAAATAATGCCAGTTTTTGTTATATACGTTCAGTGTTGAAATTACATAATTACCGTTGGTAATTTAGTAAGATAATGAATTAAAGGATGTAATTCAAATTGTTAGACGTAGCGACTAATGAATCATAAACAAAGATGTGGATGCTTCAGTTTTATCTTTAATTACCAATATACCAAAATAAAATTTAAGCATTTTAGCCTTATTTCCGTTGAAGCAAAGAAAATATAAATCCGAATTTTCTAGAAAAATTACCCGAGATTTGACCCCATCATTCAAATTAACCTATGCAAATTGTATTTGTGCTTTTAGATTACATATGCGTTTGGGTACTTATAGCAAAATATAATTTTGCATTTGAAATGAAGCGAAATTAATGTCATCTCAAAATTTCAATTAGAGTAGAAACTTTAGAATAGATCAGTTCTAATTTTAAATTAACTATCTATTTAATCGTAAACTAATTATTTTTAGGGGGAAAAATATTTTTTTATATATTTGTCAATCATTGTTTTAATAATGTGTTATTTATTGACATTTAATGTTAAAACTTTTCTCTCCAAAGTGCTTCCAAGTTAAATGCAGTGCAGTGGGACTTGCACAAATGAAGAAAAGATGTTATTTTTGTTTAAACTGATTATGAAACATGTTTTTGCAAAATTTTATTTATCCAAGACTTGTCATTTATTTTCAAAAGATTCAAAATTAAGACAAAGAACAATTTGTAGTGTCATAAAATAAAATAAACCCCATTATAATGTTTGAGAAACTTAAAAACAACCTTGTCGACAAGAAGGCCCGTCAACAAAGTTTCCATTTCCAGAGACGCCCCCGTGGACGTTTCCTCCAACTCCCCCACGGTTGACAAAGTTATCGCTTCCAGAGACGCCCCCGTGGACGTTTCCTCCAACTCCCCCACGGTTGACAAAGTTCCCGCCTCCAGAGACGCCCCCGTGGACGTCTCCTCCAACTCCCCCACGGTTGACAAAGTTCCCGCATCCAGAGACGCCCCCGTGGACGTTTCCTCCAACTCCCCCACGGTTGACAAAATTTCCGTTTCCAGAGACCCCAGACCCTGATGGACCACAACGTCTTGGTGGTGATGGGATTGGGTTTCGAAAAACGGGTGGAGGAACTGGATTCCCATCAACAAAGTTTCCATTTCCGCTAACAGATCCGTTCAAATCACCAATAACGCTTCCGCGTGAGCCTGGCTTGACTAAATCGGTTACATTTTTCACAGGTTCGGTCACATTTTTAAGTGGCTCAGGGATGGTGACATTCTTCAATGGTTCTGTAACATTTAATTTAGGGAGATCAATCTTTTCTTCCTTCTTTTCTTCTTTCTTTTCGGATGGGAATGCAACTGCGACAGAGGCAAATGCCGCAACGAAGATCAAAATCTTTCCAGAAACCTAATATTTTGGGGGGGATTAGTTTATTTAGCATAAATTTAGGAACTTGAAATAAAATTCTCACCATTTTTATTTGAGTTTTCAAATTCTTCGGGTTATAAATTGATATATGGTTGTTTGCTTGCAGTGAATTTATATATCACTTGCAGACTAATTAAAGTGTAATTATTAAAGACTTACCTAAGATTAATCATGTTGTGTCTTCCTGAGAAAAGGGGTAATTAAGACAATGACAAAACAAATCTGGTGAAGACCAGATCAAATGTCTAAAGTGTCTGTCTGTCTGTCTACTGGACAGTATCTAATATTTTTACAGCATGCCCCAAATTGTATAATTGGCCCTGTATAAAATAATTTAATGTTTCTGACCCCAAAATTCTAATTCATTCCCAATTTATGCATCAGCAAGCTGTTGCTATTTTACGCCCATTATTCGAGAAACTAATACAGGAGAAGTAACTAACTAATTAGAATCTCGTTAGATCACACGATGCAAGCGTGAACTATTCATTCTTCTGAATCTAACGATGGAAAACATGTTTATATCTTAATTTTATCCTTTATTAACCAAAAATATATTTTCATTTTAATTACAACTAGACTTTAAATATTAACAACTAACTTATACTATCCAGCCACGCCCCCAATTATTCTGCATATTGAAGGGTCCATGGATGGATCGGAAATTCCTCCATATATTCTTATTTTTCTCTTGCTTCTTCCTGATACTCCACCATACACAATGCAATCTTCTGGACTGTCATCCGTGACAGTTGTCACTACTCCTTGTGGATTTTGAGAGTCAAAATCTATGCTCGTCGTCATGACTGGCAAAAGTTCCTGTGGCTGAATTTGAGGCATTTGCTGTTGAGAATTTTGCTGAATTTGAGACATTTGCTGTTGAGAATTTTGCTGAATTTGAGACATTTGCTGAATTTGAGGCATTTGCTGAATTTGAGGCATTTGCTGAATTTGAGGCATTTGCTGAATTTGAGGCATTTGCTGTTGAGAATTTTGCTGAATTTGAGGGAATTGATGCTGTTGAGAATTTTGCTGAATTTGAGGCATTTGCTGTTGAGAATTTTGCTGAATTTGAGGCATTTGCTGTTGAAAATTTTGCTGAATTTGAGCCATTTGCTGAATTTGAGCCATTTGCTGAATTTGAGCCATTTGCTGTTGAGAATTTTGCTGAATTTGAGGCATTTGCTGTTGAGAATTTTGCTGAATTTGAATTTGAGGCATCTGCTTAAAATTTGCGGCGTTGAAATTATTGTTGTTCGGTATAAAAATATTTGGTTGCATCATATTTTTGATTTGCGGAATTTGGTGCATAAATGGATAATGGTTTCCGCTGTTGGAAACATAATTGTTAGGTTGCAATTGTGGAGAATGATCGATTCCTTTGATCTCTTTTGTCCATTGATAACCGATGGTAATGGGTCTGTAATTATGTTGAATATGACCAAAGGACATTGCAACAAACCCACAAATTACAAAAGTAATGACAGTAAGTTGCATTTTTAAATCTATAAAAAATATTTTATTTTAGTGACTGTCCGTTTTTAAAATATTTCGAAAAAATAACGATAAGAAATGTTAACAAAAAAGCATGCGTTTTAATTGTTTTGTAATAACTTACCCCAAAATTACATATAAAAAATTCAAAATCTCAAAAACGTTTGTGGCAGGGTCTGCTTCCAGACTAGAACTGTTTGCAATGCAATGAAGCAAGTCATTTAAAGTACCTGCATAGCTCAACAAAAGGCCCACTTTCACTTTCCTTTGGGTCCAATTGTATTCTTGCTTCAAACTGGATTAAAGAAGGAAGGATTAACACTTTAAGCGCACGTAGTCTAAAATAGGCTGAAGTGAAAGTTTTAATGGGAAGTCCCTGTCATGTTAACCTTGGTCCTTTTCTAGGAATCTTAAAATACTCTAAAAACGTTTAACTTGTTTAAAGTAGCAGCAATTTACTAATCGTCAGAGTTTCTAAATACCTCAATTTTTTTATTGAATTTTGTATTTATAAGTATAGTAGATTAAAAAATACAAATAAAAAGTTGATGATTTATTTGCAATCAGAAACCAAGACTTCTTGTACAAATGATTATATATATATAATTATAAGAAATAATTAGAAGTATAATTCAGTTGACAAAATTTCCACGGCCGGAAACACCACCAAAAATATTTCCCCCCACGCTGCCTTTCATTCCTCCCAAATTTACGAAATTCCCCTGCCCTGCCACTCCTCCATTGAGGTTTTGTCTCACGCCAACGCCTCCCACAAAGTTCTCCCTTCCGGACACACCCCCAAGTAAGTTCCCGTTCACACCCGCGCTGTTTATAAAGTTCTGGGACCCTGAGACCCCACCCACTAAATCTCCGGGGACTCCACCTCCATTCGCAAAATGTCCGGATCCCATTATTTGAGAAAATCCGGTTGTCGCAACGTTGAAACAAATTACGACAATTAAAAGATTGGAAGCCTGAAATAAAAAATGCCAAATAAGTAGAGGTTATGCAATTTCTTGTTTATTCTAAAGGTACCATTTTGAAAGGGAAGGATTGTAGTAGTCCTGCGAGTCCTGAAATGTCACTGACGCCTTTGGGTATTGAAACACGAGCTAAAACTAAAGATGAGGATATTAAATAGTTTAGTGTGTTTCGTTTTGGAGACGTTTACATGGTATTTCATATGTAACAATAATTCTCTGATAGAATTTTGAACGCTATAGAGAAGGTCATACAAATTGATATTGGATGCTGAATATTATTTTTATTCGCTTAAAAAATTAATTGTATTTAAATGGTAAGAGTATAAATTAGTATAAAAATCCCATCAGGTAACACTTGTAACACAAATTTTGTAAGTATATTCTTCACTAATTAGCATTTTTGAGATTTGCGTTGTTTTTAATTTAAAAAAATATAAATTGTAAAATTATTAGACAATGAAAATTTAGGAAAGAATTTGATTGAATTATTTTTTTTCGTATCAAAAAATAACCAAGGTTTTAATATGATATGCAATGCAATTCAGCGTTTTTTTATTAACCGTATTTTCAAACAGTGTTAATGAATAATGAAATAGTGTGACAGTATCTCATTAAATTAACTTTAATTTCCGCTTCCGTGTCCGGTAAAGAGATGATAAACTGCATATTACGAATCTACAAAATTAAAAACTTTGTCCTTGTCTCATTTAGCGACAACAAGGTCTACATTCAATTTTATTCAGAGCTCATCATCCCAGCTGTCACAGTTTTAATTGTAAACTGCAACTGGACTCATCTTCAATAGGAAGAGGGAAAATGGCAAAGAACCTTATAACCTTTGGCGTCCTATTGGTGGTAGCTAAAGTTTCATCACAAGGTGAGCCAGATTTTAATTCCTACATACATTTCTTAAAAAACTAATACATTCAGGGAACTTGTGCGGTCTGGCTGCCCCCGATCCTGGAAAAACTTGTGTGACAATTCGTCTCCCCTGGCAACCAGAACCAATTCATTTTTGCATCGACAAAGAAAGTTTTCGATACCGTTCAAGATGTGGGTTTAACTCTGGTGGATGCAACCACAACGTCCTAGCTCGAAATGACACTTTGGTTGTCGCAGCTCCTTGGGATTGTTGTCCTCACACTTCATATCCCGATGTTTGCCCAAAACATAACGCAGCCTGCCCTATGCCACCACTAAACCGAAAATGTCAAGTGGTCGGTCATTGGGACGGTGATTGTTGTCCCAGATATTGGTGTGAAGAAGGGATAACTCCGGAGCAGGGATGTGGCTCAAAGCGACTTGAACCCATTTGCTCATCCCCACCCCCAGATAAAATGAAGATGAATTGCGTTGGTTTCAAGGATCCTCATGGTTGTTGTCCGAAATGGCAATGCGATGGCGATGCTGGTATAATTTCATTTTCTGATTGAGATCAAAAACTAACTTATTTTTTTAATTGTCAGGGATGAAACCGGGACTTTGTCCAGCTCAAAGCACCGTGATGCAGTATCAGATGAGATTGAACCAAAGCCAGGCCCACTGGATGAATATGACAGGGATGGGTCCAAGTGGGAGGAGTCAAAACATGATGAGTGGAAATATGATGTGCGTAGGAGACTTTAATTGTGCGGGAGATATGAAATGTTGTTCCCATGACGCTGGCATTTATTTGAATGCAATGCGGATGAGCATGAATACGAATGCGAACATGAATATGAACATGGGGGGTCAACATTATTATGCAACGCATGGCTACTGTATGGACCCAGTTATGATGCAAGCTATCAATAAAACTTGAACTTTACTTTTTAAAACGAATGTACTTTCATTTATTTCGAAATTCGAATTTCAAATCTAATTATTTCATTTAGGAGTCCGTCATTTTTTCTGTTTGCTCTTATTTTCATCGCGTGCTAATAAATAAAACAAAGCGTCCTTGACCTTGTTTAGGTAGAATTTTTTTATAAGTAGAATGTTTTAAATAAAAATTTAATTATTCAAGTTACTCTACATATTTTTATTTACGTTCGAAAGTAATCTGTGCTCATCTGGATAAGTTTCATTCACAATCAAGCTTACAAATTATAAATGCTTCCTCCCAACATTTTGCATTATGCATATTTAACCCTGATTTTGCGGCATGTATGCAGAAGCATTATTGGATATTTGTAGTTGGAGTTACCTTATCTTTTATCTTATCAATTATTTCGTCAGTCGTCACAATCGCTTAATCATACGCAGCATTTTACGTAATTCAATGTGGTCATTGGAAAATTAATTAAATTTTCCAAAATGACTATCTCTCAAAATTTTATATTTGTTTCACTTTTAGTTTTACTTGCTTCATTTCATTTTTCAGCAGCCAGTGGTAAGATTAACTATTGTCAAAATATGAAAATACAATTTAGTTTTTAAAAAAACAGATGTGGAAATTCAGTCTGAAAAAGTCAGTTCAAATTCATCGTCAGTAAACTCGAAAGTTTTGGAGTCCAATGTTTCTTTAGTACGAGAACAAAATACAGAAGAAACAACAACCTCTGGACCTTGGGAAGACGACGAGACGACAACGTATGACGAAGAGGAGACAACTACAGAAAAGGTGGAAATAGAAACAACAGTAGAAGAAATTGAAATCGAAACCACAACTGAAGAGAAAGAAGATGCAGAAACAACTTTAGCCCAAGATACAACTTCGGAAGAAGATGTTGAAAATACCACAGAAAACGACAAAGATTTGAGTACCCCACAAAAAGAAGAAGACAGCAAAGATCCTGGAGACGAAATATCGCCAGAGAGTGGAAGCCTGCCCACTGCTGCCATAATCGTCGTCTCAATTCTTATCTCATTCGCAGGAATTTTCACAGGCCTCTACTTTCTCCGAGGTTATCTCTTCAGGTTATTCCAAATCAATTTAAAGCCATGTATCATATTCTGGAATTTAAATTTATTTTCAAATCTTCAATTACAGACGTCGGAGAGATGACCAACTCAAGCTTTTGCGATCTTCGGAGGGATTTTTTCATGGCTCTTCGTTCTCTTTTCATGACTCAATCTAATTGATAAACTAAATAAATACATATTATATAGTCATACTTCAAAAGACTTTATGTTTTTGAAATTTTTTCTCTTAATTCTAATGCGTACAACATATATATAATGCATGACAATCTAATCGATAAAATGCATAGCTGAAAGATAAGAACAAGTGGCTGGTAATTCAGCTGCTTTGTTCATAAATATCACAATGGACGTTGTTCTTGATTATTTGTTCCCTGGGAGTGGGGTCACTTCTCAGGGGGTCCAACTTTTCTTCCTTCTTACCACAGGAGGATACATTCTTTATTTCCTCACAGCAGGACTTTCTTACATTTTCCTATTTGACAAGAGACTGGAGAAACATCCACTTTTTCTAAAGGTTAACATCTTATTAAAGCTCTGTATTTAATTTAACATTGAAAATATTTTTGCAGGGTCAAATAAAAAGAGAGATTTTTACAGCTTGTGCTTCCCTTCCATTTATGAGCATTCTAACCGTTCCCTTCTTTCTCCTAGAAGTGAGGGGGGTAAGTTTTTTTGTGGGATTGATGAGAAATTACATAATTTTTATAAATTGTTTCTAAATTTGAGCTATTAACCGCTTTTAAATTTTTAGTACTCCAAGCTTCACAGTGATTTCAACCTGTTTACTGATTTGTTGGTGGGTGTGGTTAGTTTCATTCTCTTCACGGATTGCTTAATCTATTGGATTCACAGAGGTTTGCATTACAAAGCTCTATATGCAAGGCTTCACAAAACCCATCATTTATGGAAAGTTCCAACTCCATTCGCCAGCCACGCTTTCCATCCTCTGTAAGTGCACGGAAACAGTAGAAATTATTTTTGCAAATTAGACAAATCTTAATGATAATTAAATTAGCCAGATGGCTTTAACGGTGACACTTGATCAATTTCATTGATGAATTGAGACTATTTTTTTGCAGAGATGGTTTTCTCCAAAGTCTACCATACCACATCTACGTGTTTATCTTCCCCATGAACAAATACCTTTATCTTTCCATGTTCCTGTTTGTCAACATGTGGACAGTTTCCATCCACGACGGATATTTCAGCGTCCCTCAGAAATTAAGGGTTTTGATAAATGGGGCTGCACATCACAGCGACCACCATTTATATTACAATTACAACTACGGCCAATTCTTTACTTTATGGGATCGAATAGGGAAAAGTTTCAGGGAACCAGGAATTTATTTTAATAAATCCATTTAATTTTACATAATTTTACCATGTATTTTGCATAATTCATTTAAATGTGTATCAATCGAGAGTGAATTTGGAGCATCAATAAAAGATCAAGTTCAGATAAACATTGAGACAGAACCTTAAAAATCGTAAACACTTTCTCAATGTTATCATCTCTCCATCTACTCAATTTATATAAACTTGACATTTTGCTTGATTTATACAAACTCCTAAATCCATACATTTATGACCTTAATTAATGAAGAACATATTTGCAAACTTGGATGACATTGATTTCATTTTCCGCATGATCTTCCAGTGAAACGGCGTAATTAATGAATGAAAGCCCAAGAATTAAAATTCATTTTCCTCAAAGTCACTCCCAATTTTTGTTAATCAATTGGCCGGAAAACGTTTTAAAATGATAAATCATAGTAAAATTATGCATGATTTTGTTTGTTGAAGCTGGATTAAATGCAATTGTGAAATTTGAGATAGAAATTTGACCCATTGCTCCTCAAGTATAATTTTTAGGTTGTTAGTATTTGATTTGGGGTTAATGTCACAGCCTCAAACACGAGCAAATTCCTTCCTTATCCATTAACTTGCGATAAAACAAAGTTAATTGCAATTATTGGCTGCATAAAATTAACTCCCTGGAATGGCATTTCAATTGTGTTTGCTAAATATAGCTTCATTGTAACCAAATAAAAATATTGAGTGGTGACCTTGTCAGTGAACTAATGAACTAAATGGGCTTAGACATAACAAACCATTATTGCATTAATTCCGACAAGGAATTTGCACTAACGATAAATTGCGCAACATTAATAATTTAGCATGGTTTGGGACTCGTGAGTTGCTGGAATTAAGTGAATGTCAAGAATGCCACGTTTACTACTATTTAGGGTTGAGGGTAGTAAAAAAGTTGTATGCATTGTTTAGTTTTTTGTGCTGTTGGGGTAAGTCTCAGAAGGACGAGGTTCATTGCCCAAATAATCAGTTAACTAAACATTGACTGACAAAAATATGTCACTAATCCTAACAATTTCGAGGAATTTAAATCATGTCGTTTTTAGAAATCATATGACCGTACCTAAATGCCTAGATGCCGACAACTTGCAAATTTACAATCCAAGTTCACACACGAGCTTTGATATTTAAGGGTCAGTTGGTCGGCATGACCTTCTGGAAGTGACGATCGAAAGAAGGTTAAAAATACTCGAAAGTGATCATGTTCATTTATCATGGACCAAGGTCAAATCCTAGGTTGCAAAATGTGCGTCAATTATTGTTTACCACTAAAATCTTCAGTCAATATATAGATTTTGAGTTTATATAACTTCCAGTAGCAAACCCAAAATAAGTCTGTACAGGGTGGCCTTTAATGGGCCTTGTATAAAAGTAACCTTCTGTTTTTCCATAATTTTCCATGTGCAAAGTACGAGGTATATTTTCATCAGGTGATATTCAGGGTGCGTAGTTGTACTTTAATCTTATCTTAACTTAAATCCATCAATTAAGAAAGGTTTTTTAATGCCAAGAAGGAAAACTGCATTAAATAAATCATTTTCCGCCTCTTGTACAACAATTAACAAAAATACAGGATGCTTTAAATGCTATTGATGAAATGCAAAATCATCCCTTCTTATTGTTGGTCAACCCTGTAGCAATTTATCTGATTAATATGTACGTCGTGTATTGCCAATGTATCTGCCAATTTAAAATATTGCAAATGGGATGAATGGTATAGCTAAAAAAACAAGTTGTCACTCCCTAACTCCTACCTCAACTCCAGGCAGTGACATGTTTACACGTATTCTATGTAGTAGGTGACCTTCTGTTGGTCAATCAAGGGCAACGCGTGACATTGGTTTGTTAAAGCTTAAAACTCCTCTTTATTCAAGTACAAAAATAAATTAATTTTCCAAACAAGTAAACAAACAATCTAAATAAATGAAAGCTATTCTTCGCTTCTGCTTCCCCCGTTTTCAAAATATTCACAAAATTCTTCCAAAACTTCTACCCCCAGTCGACCCCCACATCTGTCGTATACATCTAATAGGGCGGTTTTGTATCTTTTTGGGGTCTCGGGTCCCGTGTGATCCCCAAAACACCAATTAGGAGCCCCCATAACAATGTGGATTAAAGAAGGAAACAGAGAAGCGTGATAGTCGTCGTAAAGTTCGTCCATCTCATAATGCCCCTCTTCGTCATGAACTTCCAGCGTCTCATTGTAGACCTTCATGTAGTAGCCCAGCACAGAGTTTAAATTCTCCGGAACGGTATAAAGGGCTGGGTCACAGTTGAGGAGGAGGAAGAAGGAAAGGTCACTCATGGGGTTGCCATAGGAACATCCCTGGAAGTCTAGTAGAGCAACTTGAGAACTTTCTTTGGAAAACATGAGATTGTGGACGTGGAGATCTTGATGGAGGATCGTCCCCTTTCTACCTCTCTCAATTGGAAGGGAATAGGCGAGATCTTGGAGTTTTAGAGGTTCGTTGAAGGCCTCCAGGTCTTGAAGAAGTCCAGAGGGGACATCCCTTGGGGACTGAGTTTTAAGGAGGTTGACGGTGGAGTTGAGGCCCCCTTGGAGGAAATATGAGAGAAGGCCCTCGTCCCTTATGGAGGAGTGGAGGAAGGACTCGGTGTAATGTTTGAGGGAAAGGGATTCTTTGTATGCCATCCCCACGGCATGGAAGAGGGCGAGTTCTCTGAGGACCTTTTTTGCTTCCGTCCATCTCAGGCCTTTTTTGTAACCGGGGGCCCAAGGGGTGAAGGAAGAAGAGAGATCTTCAAGGATGAGGATCATGTTGTAAGGCGATGAGGAATTGGCCTTGGATTCGGAAGCGTAGTAAAGTTTTGGATGACGGAAACGGTATTTTGAAGGAATGGACCGAGAGTTTTGAAACTTGGTCCATGAGGGGAAGATTTTTGTATACATTAAATATTCTCGTTCACAAAATCCTATAAAGAGAGAGAGAAAAAAGAGGAATTAGTTATTTTGTCTCAAACTGCCTCAAAGTCTCAACTTTCTCAGTCTCAACTTCCCCAATGTCACTTTTCCCAAAAAATGATTTGCTATTTACCTTGATTAAGTACGAAACTCCTGAGGTCTGGATTGCTCATTGGGGGTGGTGACTTGACAATTAGATTAAGGACCTCTGGTCTTTCTTCCCCGTCCCTTAGGATGGTCAAGGAGAGTCTTTCTAAGGAGCTAAGGGCCCCCACTCCATTTCCGACTTGTGTCCCAACTTCCCAAGCATGAGATAAAATTGTAAATTCATGTGGGGCGAGTGCGGCTGTAAGCCATGGAAGTGTAATTTCCTCCCTTGATGTGGGAAGTAACATTTTGTTGTTTTACAAATTGATTTGTTTCAGTTACAAGTTGTTGCTATTAGTGTGTCCAGGTTGGAACTGTTGGCTTTGGTTGGTAAGGGCTGGCAATTTATACATGCGACACATAAGACATGGAACCAGCACTGAAACCACTCTCCATACTTACCACCAAGTATTGGAAGTGACGTTTATTTTTTAACTTTCCTAATAACAAACAAACAACTATTCATCAATGTACTGAGCTCAGTGCAAATACCGGTTTATTACTTATTCTCCCGGGGTGGGCAACCAGAACGTATTTCTTTAATTCGGGGATTAGGAAAAGAGGAAGGTAAAAGTGTAGGAGCCCTTGGCCTAATTGCATTCTTTTCTCTTTTATGGCTGAGGACAGTTGCATTAGACATTGTTGAACTTGACACACTTGGCACAAGCCTCATTCCTTCTTTGTATCTGGATACAGATAATGTTGGTAACTATGGTAAGACAAACCCATTGCACTCTTCAGTCAGCACCCTTTGTTGATGAACCAAGACAAGTTCAAGTTAAGCTGTAATTATATATTTAGATTGTTTGTATTTTATTATGACACAGTGTCTGTCTGTCCATAGTATCAAGCACATCTTTTTGCAAACTTTCAGAAAGCTTTCAGAGAAAAATATATATATAAAGTTGTTTTTAGTCCGCTACTCAATTACATCCATTTGTTTTAATCCATAACTTGAGTGCAACAGATCCCAAAACATGTACTTGATATGTATATTTTGTTGTTCCCCGGGGGTTATTTTGTTTACCAAACGAAATCGAAAGTTACGAGAGAGAGTTGTGACGCAAGTTCGGGGTTTAAAACGTCATTTTCTTAAATTTTGGGTGCAGGGTGCACGTAGCCAAATGGTCCAGTATAAATAAAATGTCACTCATCGTCAGCCAAGTAAAGATATGCGTTCGTTGGACCCATTTATTTGGAATTGGGTAAGTTGACGACTCATCATTTTTCTGATCTTGAACTTGAATTGAATTATGTTAAGCCCGGCAGAGAGGCGCCTAATGAGCAGGGCTAACCTTGCGTAATTAAATAAATTTATTCGCGTACACACGTATAAAATGAATGGAATCATTTCTTGGACAGTTCATGGAACTTCCATAGCCAAGGTTAACAACTAAACTACAAATGAATAAATCCAATGGGTGTAACTAATCAACGATTTCTAATTAATCCCAAGATTAGAAAGTGTTTTTTTTCTTCTGAAAAACAATTTTAAAGTGATATATTGAATTGCATCTTGGAATTGGAATGCATTATGCATTGATAGCAGAATGAGAATTGATAAACAAGTTATTGCAAGTTAGGCATATAATTTATAGACGAGGGCGACAGACATAAGTAAAAGGTGAATCATAGTGTAGCTCTTCTTACTATCAAATGAATGAAATAAACTCTCAACCTGAACCTCTTTTCCGTTAACAAAGTCAGCATTTTATTCTAAATTTATTGACACTCTTCCAGCTCACACTTCTTGGAATTTTCAGAAGACTCAGCCTTGCAAATGTCGCAAAGTGAGACTGGTGGGGGATTATAGAGCAATGATCCCTCTCGGGTGTTATCATAGTAATCATAAACTTTAACGAGGGCCGGTGAGTGTTTTGCGACGAGATAGACTCTGTAGGCCACCAAGTCCATGCATATTTTATCTCCCAAGGGCAGACCTTCAAGGTAAAGATTGAGTTTCGAGTCCTTGTTCTCCAGTTCGTAACGTTTGTATAAAGATGAGGAAGACGCCCTTAGAGCGTCCAGGTCATCACGGTCAAATGCATAACCGGATGGAGTATGAGCCTCTAAAATTGCCATGTTACTCTTCTTGTCCTGTTCCAATGAATCAGATCCCAAATATGTGGTGCAGATGGACATTAAAAGTGTGCGGCCTTTATCTTTATCCGTTACCTGAGATGATTCAAGATGATTAAGAAATATTTTTTTACCTTATCTTAAAATGAAAACTTACTTCTGCTGTAATATTAAAAGCGGGACCTTCGTCAGTGGCTTCCACATAATAACTCCATGTGATCTGGGCTAGTGCAGAGTTCCCTTGAGTCCCTTGAGCTTTAATGTCCACGGATGACACATTTGGGGGAAGAATATATTCCTGGACGACTGTTCTGTTGTCCTTCCCAACCCAAAAGGAGTATTCAGAAGGAGAAGCTTGTCCTTCAGGGGAATAAGATAGCTCTACTTGGAGACTTCCGCTGTTCCCAGTTGCAGCGGTGGCCTTTGCAAAAGATCCAAGTGCAGATATGCCCATGACAGTGTCCTGAGTTGAAATGAAGCCCCCTCGATCGTTTCTTTGTTTTAAGAGGAATTTCACAATTTTTACAGAATCCTCAATCTCCCCCCGGAGGAGATATGTGAGGAGGCCATAAGAGGTCATTTCCACCGTTGCAGGCTTTACCCTAAAAAAAAAAGAATCAAATGCTTTTAACACAACCTTGACTTTTTTTTTTACTCCTCAAGTATGCAGCTAGTATGTGCAACTCTAAGATTAAATTTTCCATGGAAATTTTAGTTTAAGCTTGTAGCTTATCTTTGTTATTGCATTTTTATGAGGTGTGACATTTCTTAAATTCTTGTCCTTAATTGCATGCATTTTATTAGGGCAAAGACACAATGTACGGAGAGGAGTGAATAACCAGTTAATGGTTGCATAATACTCGTACATAGTCCAGGTCCACTTTTTTATAGAAACTAATGAACTGTTAAGACATACCGGTCTCGAAGGTAATGGAACGTTTTTCTGGATATCAGTCCAATGCTCTCGTTGCCACCTCGTGGTCCATGCCGCGTGTTCTCAGACCACGACAAAGTGCCATTGACTTCACGCAATAAATCCAACATCACCTAAAAAACCAAGTCAAGAAATTCCATTCAAATTCCGACAAGTCAATGAATCCAGAGAAAAGCCACAATCTACCCCAACAATACAATCAACTTTCGAATCCTCCAAATGAACTCAACCCACTTTATTCTCCAGGTATAAAAATTAAATGTACCAGTTTACCCCATGGTAAATATGACGCTTCTCTTATTATATTATTATGACACTTCTATGCATTTTTGAATTTATAAAAACAATGATATTCATACCTTCCAGGTATCATCTTTTTTAGGATGGTTGACGACATGTAGCAAGTATCCCACCAAATTTGCAACATGAGGACTCTTTTTCGCCTCTGGTTTTTCCATTGCCTTGACCACGAACTTGAGGCCGTCGGCAAGGACGCTTTTGTTGTCATTGGTCATTCCCGCGACCTCGGCCTCATGGAAGGTCAGAAGAGTAAATGCCGTGAGAGCTAATTCCCCTTGAGTGCCACCTTGAAGGGATTTGTCGTAAACGAAGCCTTCTTCACTGAAAGAGCCATTGTCGTTTTGTTGTCGTCTCAAAAATGCGAGGGAGCGGTCAATGACATTTTTGTCGATTGTGATCCACTTTTGAGCGCGGATAAAGGAGCGCGTGACAAATGCAGTCAGCCAAGTTGAACCCACGCGATCGCTTTTTCCAAATGCGGAGAATGAGCCATCAGATCGGAGATAAGTCAACTGCTGTTGGTAGCCACGCTCGAGATAGGATTTGGTCTTGTAGGCAATTTCATCTGGAATTTGTTTTTTAATAAAAAAAACTTGCAATAATAATATTATTTACTAACCAGTTAGTCCTCCGGTAGCATTGAGATAATCCAGTATGACGAGATCTGGGACAAAATGGACCATGTTCTGCTCTCCACAACCGGAAGGAAGCTGGATGAGGTCGTCCAAATTGTTCAACGTCCCTCCAAGAAGATCTCCAATAACTGAAACCTTAATTGAGTCTGCTCCTTGGACCCTTTGTGGGGGGAAATGGGGGGCGAGTCCTGAGGCGGAGAATGAATTACTCTTGAGCAGATTGACTAGCACTCCGTCGTTTAGTTGGTGTTTCACTCCGGGTGGAAGGACGAGCAGAGATCTTTCCACAGCGTCCCCACTTTCTCCTGTAAGTCCCTTGGCTTTTAGTACTAGGGTTCCAAATTTAGTGGCCGTGATGGGAAATGTGAGGGTAGAGATTGAGGAGGGGTCAAGGGACACGGATTTCGTCATTGAAGTGGAAGAAGGAGATTCAAGGAAAGAGAATGAACCTTCTCCGTTTTCTAAGGTAACTGAAGCGTTCACTGGTTTTTCGAGATAGTTGTGTACAAGGATCTGCGTAAATTTAAATATTTATATACATACATATATAAAAATAGCACAGTTAATGTATACCTGAAGGGCTAGAAGCTCTCCCTTTTTAATCGAGTATGGGAGGTCAAGATAAATGAAAAATGGACGGAAAACGGTCAATTTTGCGGCTTCTTTGGCCAATCCAAGCCCGTGTTCAGGATGAAGTTGAAATGCGTTGATGGTAAAAGATGTAATTGTGTCTGGAACCTTTTTGACGAGAACAAGTTTTCCCTCTGCATCACTTTCCGCATCTTCCCAAATCCAGCTTTCAGGGAAAAAAGATCGGACTCTTGGTGGCTGACGAGAACTTGCCCCAGAACTTCCAGCTGCCTCTCGATTTGCTGAAGAAAATCCTGCGGCAGTCGACGGTGGTCCGGCAAAATCGTCGTACGCCATTTCCGCAGACACTAACAAATTGACCAACAAAAATAAATTTTCAGAAATTTTCAGAAAATTTATCCAGTCTCACGTTTTATTTTGTTCTTTTTTAAACTACCTTTGGAGTACATGGGCATAGCTGCAGGCATATAGAATGGCCTATTAATTTCCTGACGTCCCTTATCAATTTGGGCGTTGGTCAAAAGGCCAAGTCCTCCATTGACGAATTGTTCCCATGATTGTGAACCGCCCCAAAAACTAGAGCCGCTTCCAGAGTTGAATTTATTTGCGAGATCCTTAAGTCGTTCCTCACTCACGTCATTTCCATCCTTTTTGAGTAAAAGAACAGATTGATCAACTGCCCTCAGAGCAACGACTGAACCCTTATGACCCTTAAGGGTAATTGTGACATTTGATCCCGGTTCTTGTGTTTTCTGGTCAAGGTCAATCTCAACTTCATTTTCTTTTTCACCCAGAATATCGTCCAATGCTAATGTTTCTGCGATTAATTCAGAGTCATCATCCGTTATCCCATACACTATAAGTTTTCCCTTGGGAGCTGAGTTTTTGGGAAGTTTTATGGAAATTTCGGAATCGAGAAATGAATTTTTAGGAGTCTCAGTCACTTTTAATACTTCCGCATCCAAAAGAACGCCTCGAGAAAGAAACGCTGCGTTTAGAGCTTGGCGTTTGAATTTCTTTGTGGTTTTGACATTGATTGTTAAAGGTTCCCCTTCTCGTATTTTATTCTTTGGAGTCAGAGTTTGGAGTTGGAGATAAGCCGCAGAGGAACTAACTTGTTTAGAAGGTAGCCAAAAGTTTTCTTTCAGCTCTTTGTAACTAACGTCCAGAGATTCATAGCAGACTTTGGGATTTGTTGGAGCGATGAAATTTAAGGTCAAAAGACCATTGGAAGGAATTGCACTCTGAATTACACCATCTTCAGCAGAGTGAGAGAAACCATGTAGAATTCGAAGAGCTGAGGGACTAGGGTCGGAAATTGGAACGTCATCCTGAGTAGAGACCTGCAATATATAAAAAAAAACGTTTTAATTAACTTGTAGCGCCATCTAGCGGATTTTGTTTTTTACTTTAATGGTAAGGTTGAGAGGAAATCCCGGTTTGATATTTGGTGGTCTGTCCACGAGTTCCATTTTGTAAGGATACTGGTACATTGTTAGAGACCCCGTCTCATTCCTCACGTGACCAGACGCTTTATCTTTACAAGAGGCAAAAAGAGTAAACGTTTTTCCCCACTTGTTTATTTCGTCCGAATACAAATTCAGATCTTTCTTCACATCCAGCTCAAAAGAAATCTTTCCCTCTGGGGATGAGAGGACGCCTGTCTTGGTGACGAAAGGGACGCGTCCCTCCCGAAGGTAATAGCTGTGGGGCTCTTTAAGTGTCAAACTGCATTCTGCACCTGAAACTGGTTTTCCATAAGAATACATTGCTGACACGGTGACGGTAACTTTGGAGTCATTGTAAGTTGCAAATGTTGGAGTGGATGAAATAGCCACGGAATATTTCGGAAGGATATACTCATCCACGGAAAATTGAAGGGAATCACGGGAGTTATCAATTGCATTCTCAGCCTGATGAAATTTGTCAAAATTATTTTAAGTTTAGCAATATATATGTATTTAGGATACCTCTATGGTCCAAGTTCCCAAATTTGGTTCTGTTGAAAGTTGGAATTCTGAAGACACAAATCCGCGTCCTTTTGGGACAGTCAGGTTTGCTCCTTTGGCCCAACTCTTGATAATGTTTCGTTCAGGATCATAAATATAAACGGAAACATCTCCGTCTTTGTCAAATGGTTGGAAAAATCTGTGGAATGGAAAATGTAAATTAGCAATCAATTTTAATATGCTCATAAGTACATGTCCCAAATTGAGACTCTCGTTAATGAATTCCCACCTATTCAATAGCAAAATCCTAAACTTGACAGCTTCCCCAGGTTTGTAAATAGGTTTGTCAGTCTGAATTATTCCTGCTGTCTCTCTGTCCCGTCCCTTGGACACTTTGGTCAACAGAATGGCGTCCTCAGTAACTTCACTTCCTGACGTTGCCTTGACCGTCAGATTGTATGCGTCCTCAAGAAGGTCTTTCAGAGGAATGTTGACCACTCCAGAATTTCCTCCTTCAAGTCGAATCTCTCCGACGCCAGCCACGGAACTTGTATTTTCATTCTTGCTTCTTAAGGTAAATGTGAGTGCCACGGGTTCTTTGGCTTCATGAACAGTGGCATGAATAGAATATGTGGATTGGGGCCGAAGGCTCAGGGGGGAAATTGCGCTATAGCTAAATGAGTCCTTTGTCCCCCAGACGAGAGGGGAAAGGGTCAGGGACAAAAGGACAACGTTGTTGATCCAGGCCATGGTAGTTTTGTTGGTTTGTTGGCTGTGGCCGGGTTAGCAACAGACTGAATGGAGCTTGGCTTGGAACGTGCTACTTCTTTTGAGTCAATAACAAAATGGGCAAAAATATATCATGTCAATATTCTACGCAAATGGGAAAATTGAGTGAAGCTTTCTTGGAACTCCTATAAATGGTCAAATGAGATGGGATTGGAAAGCTAGGGATTTCCCATGGTATTAAATGTTTATTAAAAGCCATACTGACGTGAGCCGCATAAATATTTTGAGAGATTTAAAATTTATCGAAAAATGTTTTAATAACTTGGACGTTGTAAGTTTTTGACCTTTTTAGCTCCAAAATTTTGGGTTGAGATTCGAGAAGCTGCCAAAGTAATTATTTACTTGACAAGATACAAGTTGACCTTCATCCCAAGTCAACAAACAACTCCAAGAATTATTTTTGTATATCTACCATATATGGGGGATTTTTGGTCCGGCAGTTAGTGACTGGAGATTGCATTGCTTTGCGTGTTTGTATGTACACAAATAATTTTGTGAAGCTAATTTTAGTAAATCTTAAATTGTCATGTTTAAAGATAGAAAGACAACAATTTCTACTGTTTACTTGATATATGGACAAAAAAAAACAAAAAGCTATTGATTTGTTCAACATATAAATAAACTCTTGGTAAACAGGTGTAAATATGTAGCGGATAGTTAGCTAAATCGTGCTGATTGTGACATTTTTTGACCTCTGACTTTTTTTTGAGGTCAAATTTTACTTGTTTTCAATTTATTTTTTTTATTGAGACCACATATGCAAAAAGACATTTTTCGTCTTAGGGACATGTCCTTGTGACGTTTTTTTCGTCACAGAGACATCTGAGACAAATGCGTGATGCATTTTTGAATTTTGCTTAAATTTATCTTTCGAATGAG